>VHZZ01005074.1:69123-79679 GCA_009801015.1 Silene noctiflora
AACGATACTCGTAGTGTCTTGAGTATTTAACGGTACTCAAATTGAGTTACAACTAGAGTTAGTTGTATGAGTTGGGTTGATAATTTTGTAATCCGTAGAAAGGTACTAAAATTATTAATCGAGAATAGTGGACGTAGGTTTCGACTTGTGAAACGAACCACTTCAAAATCCGTGTGTCATCTCTCGTTCGTTTACTTTGTTGATTTAATTTTGCATATATTACTTAGGGTTAATTAATAAACCTTAAGTAATCATTTGATCACGCTTTATACGGAAGTAATTTTGAAAAACGAAAAAGTGTGCATACTCAATTCCCCCCCCCCCCCCCCCTCCTTGAGTACTAGCATAGTTTATGTCTATCATATAAACATTGGCGGAAAAAGAACTTGCTAGCGTCATACGTCCAGCTTCCTTATCTTCAAAATTTTCAGGGTAGTTTCTATTTCTTTTGAACCTCGTCTTGTCGTTAACATTAAGGGGCAAGAATTCCTTCCCAAAACTCCCACTAATTTGTGCATTATTCTCTTCATAAGAGGATCTAACAACGTTTGTCGCACAAGTATGAGATTTGGTTGAATAAGTTTCAACAAATTTTCGCATTATGTTGTCTGCTTTAACGTCTTTATGGAGATTCACATCCCAATCATGAAAAAAGTTTTTTTCCAAGTAAAATATTTCCAAGGATGTACGCCGCTGTGAATTTTAAGAAGCGGATTGTATGTCGTTTGCTGTCATTGCGCGATAAAATATTACAAAACGGAAAAAAGAAATATTTACATTTATCGTATAAATTACTCGTGAAACAATTTCAATTGAGTTAAAGAAATTAATATTTATATAATGATCTCTCACGTGAAACAATTTCAACTGATTTAAAGAAATTAACATTTATATAATGATCTCTCACCTAAATTATATAAATGACCCCGAGATTCGTCTCCAAATAAATCTCGGCCCAGTGACGCCAGACATACGATGTAACACCCCTACGTACCAAGGAGCCTTAACTAAGCCTTCCCTAATAACCAAGGCTTCTACCATCTCGGTTACCCGAGATAAGTACATATCAAATTGACCATTCAAGAACATTTATTAAGTACTTTACAAATTACAATGGAAACTGAAGAACAACATGACTATACACATGAAAGAGTGATACAACTGATGACCCTACTAGAAGCTACAGACATCTCTATGTCAGACGATCTCCCTTCCCACAGAAACACCAAGCAGCAAGGCAACCGTAACATCAATTAAACCTGCAAACAGCCTGACCACCAACCCCGAATAGATCATCACAATTTTGAAAACAACAACGGGGCCAGTGAACTATACAATAACATACCATATCATTACATAAAAGTAAACATCCAATGTAACCAGAACCACCACCTCCAAACTCCATAGTAACAAGTAACTGACTACACACCGTGGTATGTAGCCCTGCCAGATTACCCATCGCAATAGGTAATCCACGCTGCCAGTGGGGACTTCAGCCTTACCACCAAAATCCTCGCTCACACAAGAGCGAACCCAGTCCATTAATGTGCACATCCCCTTGTGTCGAGAGAACGCAAGAGGCAAATAATGGGGGTGAGACCATCTCTCGCAATGGCTCACAATACAATCTTCAAACACCAACAATCATAACCATATAACAACCATATCATGAATATTAGAAAACGGTAATAAGAATCATCACATTGATACATATACTATTCCACAGCCAACTGAGTAGGGAAACCCTACCTCAACAGCAATCCGAGAAATGCCAATCAACGTATACATGGTCACGAGATACCGCTACCGACACCTACAACGACGAAACAATCAGATTGTCTACAACCATGACCCTAACCCAAGACTTACAGATAGTGACGGTGACTTACCTTATCAGACAATCGGATAACTAGGCCGGAACAGACGCACGCATCCTTTCCTATGTTGGTCTCCTAGGTAGAGGCTAGAAAGTGAAAGGTGAAAGGTATGGAAGAGATATTCTGATCTAGGGTTGTGGAAAGGAGAAGGGAAGAAAAGAAATAAAATGAAAAGTGATTACGAGTCATGACTTTCGCGTAATATAACATTACGCTATCAACCGCGCACTCGTTCGAGTACCAACATACTCAAGCGAGCCATCCGCACTCGATCGAGTGCCACATACTCGACCGAGTTTCACATACTAGGTCAAGTCTACGTTTATAACAACGAGTTCTATCATGGTCAAGGTCAAACAAGTCAACTTAGGTCAGTCAACGGGTCCCCCGATGGGACAGGTATTACAGTCTTCCCCCCTTAAAGAGAACTTCGTTCCCGAAGTTTGGCTCCCCCAACACCTAGGTTTGCTCAATACTAATGTTCAGCGGGATATATGCTCACTCGATTTGACAGCCAACTCGCCTAATCGTCACCATCCGCTAGTCTCAAACTCGCATCATCTGCATTCATCCCGTTTATACACAAATGTAACGCAATACATGCCACAGACTCACCTGCTGTGATTGTCTACCTTATCATGTCATTCACATAAAACCCGCATACATACGAACATAATCTTCTACTTAGCATGATACTATGAGCCCATACTATATACATACTATATAACCTGTCATTATAACTCTTTTAGCGAAACATGTAGAGAAATTTTTCTTCCACGCGCGCAAAGCACCCTACACCCCTTAAAGGGAACTTTGCCCTCGAAGTTCACTCTCCTAGCGGTGAAGGATAAAAGTCACACAAATACTAGCTACACTCATGCGTACGGGGAAATGGTATGAACCATCTCATCGGTTACCCTTAGTATGACATACACAACAAAGCCGTTTCTCAGGCAAGACCATACCATATAACCAAAACGTAACCAAACACTACATACTCCAACCATGCCACATCATACAAACATATCATGTCCGAAGCAAAAGGAACTAACTAGTACTCGTTCCAAAAGATACAAGTCGGTCGAATGACAGTAACTCAGTCGAGTAACATACACTCGGTCGAGTAAGCTGAACTCGGTCTAGTGCTCTGTGTAATCGGTCGAGTCACTTCAAAATAGAATACCACCCAGATACTGTAATTTGGGCACTCGGTCCAGTGCAGTAGGTACTTGGTCGAGTTCTCCTAACTCGATCGAGTCCCTCCTGAGCCACTCGGTCGAATCCTCAATCCAAAGGGGGCAACCAGTCACTAATCATCACTACTAGCAATATTTTCTTGCAAAAGAAGCCAATACGGTGACTCGGGGTCACCCCAACTAAGAAATCATGAACATAAAGTCGAAAACATAAAATAGTCTTGGCCTTATGGCCACTCATACATCCCAATAACATCTTTTTCCATAAGGCACCAAATAGATAAAAGTTTGATAACCAAATAAAGAGCATAAACTCAAAGGCGGCCATCTGGATCATCGTCCATGGCATCATCGTCTCTCACACCTGAAGTCCCCGCAACATTATATCCCACTCCATAGCCATGCGGTGCAGTACTATATTCTCCTCTAAATCCAGATGACGATCCACCTCCCATCCATCTTCCTTGTTCATTTAATTGGCTCCCTAAGTTGGCTCCCCATTGGCCGGTGATACACCTCTTCTCAAAACTCTCTTGCGCACCCCAAGAAGTATGGTCCATCCCGTAGCAGTGGAAGACACCACTGTTATCCCCCGGTCCTCGCCATCACGTTGGCTGAGCAAGCTTCTTCCCAATGCCCTGCTGCTGAGTCATCTCGCGAAGGTTCCTTAACACCAAAGTGTTGGACAACCGCTTGGTCAGCTCACTCATCTTCATCCTCGGGTCATGCACCATAGGATAGCCCGGATACTGGTAAGTAGGGCCTCCAAGCAGTACTTAAAGAGTCTCCTCCGATACCTCCCACACAGCCCTAGTCCCCCTAGGTGCTCGGGTCGCATAAGTAGTCTTTCCCCGGCCGATGGCTAACATAGGCTCTGGCATATCATGTAGCACTTTCCCTGGAATGAGATATGTCTGGTGAGGTGGTGCCGTGTAGTCGGTGCACTCCTCTAGATGCTCAGTCTCAGGCAGGATAGCCGGGTCGGGTAACCTCATCCACAACGAGCCTCTTACCCTCCAAGACAAAGTCTTGTCATCCAATACCCTTAGGCACTTTTGACGCAGAAATTAATCCTTTTCCAAAGCCGACACACTCTTAAACATCGCTGGGAAGTCGGGTGAGGGCTCAAAATTGGCCAACCTATTGGAAAACCGGTTCGCTATGGCCCCATAGCTAAGATATCGGTGAGGTAACTGGGCCATGAAAGTTAAACTAGTGCACACAATAACCGGTAGACTGTAGTAGAACCTCGCCTCCCTCTGATGGTTCAAGTAGGACATCAACAACATCACCTCATGAGAGTTAAGCATACTCACATCACTCCTCTCATACAACAGACAGGTCATCATTCTCAAGAAGATCTTCAAAGTCACGTGTTGCAAGTCGTTTATGAGCATAGGACTAACATTGACCTCGGTACCGGTGTAATACTCATGATTTGTGGCATTGGACACTCGGCATAGTACAGGGTACTTGACTGAGTACCCGTGTGGGTTGGTCTGTCAGTGTTCTAGGATCTGGGGACTCGGACGAGTGCGGAGCACTCGGTCGAGTGAGGTGTACTCGGTCGATTGTCGGTTACTCGGTCGAGTGTCTTGTACTCGACCGAGTGTCCGGTTCCTGTCGGCTTTTTGCGGAAAGTATATATATTAGAACGAGATGCAGGAAATCGTTTATTCTCTTTTTAAAAAAAAACCTATACATCGAGAACTGCTCCTCATTCTAAACCTTCAAGCCGCGGCGCGTTTTTGTCAATTTTTGGAGTTTAACTCATATTAATATCGTAATCGCCGGGGTAAGTCTTTGATTTTGTCTGTTGGCCTATTGTATTGTAACCCTAATTTCTGATTTGGGGGTTTTTGGGGATGGTGGCTTAATTGCCTTAATTTATTCGTTATAGGAGGAGACTTCATAGAACAAACGTTCTGATCGATTGCTTGTTACCGGATTGCTAGTTGAGGTAGGGTTTTCCGACTCAGTTGTCTGTAGAACTATGGATTGTATAATGTGACGATCTTGTAATGCTTATTGTGATATGATTATATGATTGTCACGATGTGGTGATGGCGATGTTGGTGGTTAATGTTGGTGTTTGGTGTGGATGAAGTTGTGATGGCTATTGTGATTATGAGCCATTGTGAGAGATGGTCTCACCCCCATTGTTCGCCTTCTGCGTTCTCTCAGCACAGAAGGGATGTGCACATTAAGGGACTTGGGTATTGTGGGTGGTTAAGTGGTGTGGCTGCGGTCCTCCACTGGCAGGGCTACACGCTTTGGTGTGTAGTCGGTTACTTGATGTATGATGTAATGATGATGGTGGTGATGGTGTGGTGATCGTTCTGAATTGTTACATTGTTTATTTTTATTTAGTTGTTTAGTTAACTGACCCTGTTAATATTTTCAAAACTGTGGTGATCCATTCGGGGATAGTGAGTAGTTGACTTAGCAGGTATTGACGATGATAGTTGTTGACTATGCGGCGGGGTTAGCAGGGTGAAGTGATCACGAGTTTGTTTTATAGCTTCCGCGGGCTTTGTTTAGTTTATCACACTTCTGGTTTCGACTTTGTACTCCGTTTTATGGAGGATGCTGTAAACATTTTAAACTATATCTCTTTAATGTTTCATTATGGTTTCTATGATGTTCACTGCCTCGGGAAATCGAGATGGTAGCATCCTTGTATTCGGAGGTAGTCCGCCTCGAAGTATAGGGGTGTTACAAAGTGGTATCAGAGCAAATATTTTGGAACCTAAAACCAATGAAATAATGAACTTAGGTGTCTAATTAAAATGAACCAAAGTAGGAGTTGTTTAGAGCTGCCGCAAAGGCTAAGGAGACGCCCCAACGCCGCATAATTGCCTTTACAACTTTTAACCGGACACGGTGGAGTGTCAAGGGTCGTTGTTTGTTCATATGTTTGCTATATGTTTCATATGCTCGTACTTGTTTCATATGCATGCTGGATTTATGTGTATGAGGTGAATGGAGAAATGTGAAGAATGTGGATATGAGTTGATGGTTTAATATGTTGAATTATTGATATGGAGTTAGTAATATGTTAATGTTGTGTAAGTTTTATGTTTTGTTTAAGCATGGGGTACTTCGTATATAGCATGACTTCACCGAGTGAGGGGAACTCGACCGAGTACGAGGTACTCGACCGAGCCCCGGCACTCGACCGAGCCCCGGCACTTGACCGAGTGGGTAAATTGAGTTTTTGGGACATAAGTGTTGTAAGTTTTTTACTCGATCGAGTGCATTATCGAGTGCGTTTTTGGTATTTTCGGGTCAGGTTCTGGAACAGTTGAACTCGACCGAGTACATATGTGACTCGACCGAGCTGAGTTTACTCGGCCGAGTGTTTTTGGTACTCGATGGAGTGTCCTTTTAAGGTGGATATATGTTCATTTTGAGTCGTGGACTATATGCTTACAGTTGTTTTGGGTCTTAAAGCATTCTTTTATGTACGTGTAGGTCCTGATGCGTAAGTTACTGGATCCTAGGGCGCGAAGGGAGTACCACCTTATGAGGGGTATGAGTTTGTTGGGAGGATATGTGGTTATACATGGTAGTGAAAAGAGGAAGTAAAGTCAATCAGGATATTGGGGCCAGGAGCACATTTGGTGGGTTATGGTGAGTGATATATAGTAGTGGGCTTAAGTGAAGTTGTGCTACCCATTTATGGTCGAGTGGTGATGTGAGTGGTAATGTAAGCCGAGGAATGTGAAATTGAAAAGTTGAGATAAGAGAGGTGAGTTATGGTAATACGGGATGTAAGGATTTATTGAGTGAGATGGTTATGACTATTTTGGTTACGGATATGTGTAATGGAACGTAGTGATAGGAAATGGTAAAGAAGGGTGTTTAGTGAGCTTAGACCGATGATTGCCACAAAGTGGATTTGTATGTAGTGGTTGTGCTGAGGAATATGGAATACTAAGAGGTGAACCTGGTGTAGCTCTTCGGGAAGGTAACGGTATGAGATGTGTAATGGTTTCTTGAGATATTAAGGGAAGATGTATAAAAAAAAAGTAATCCTTAAAATTGTGGACTTGTTAGGGGTGAGTATAAGTGAGTATCATATGGAGAGAGACTACTGATAAGAAAGAATGAGAGGTTGTTGATACGAATTAATGGAATTTGAGTATTGGAGCCATGAGAAGGTAACCGGATTACTAAAGAGGTGGGTAATAGAAGAAATGAGTTGAGTGGATTATGGGTGTTGTCAAATGCGATGGGACAAGAAGGATAGTGGTAAGTCGAGTGTATGTTCATAAGGATTGTGGGAGATGAAAGTAAGGAATCATGGAGATGTATGGTACTATCATATGTGGGTGAGTTAATGGTTATATAGGAGTTCCAACACAACATGTTAGTAGCGAGTTTTGAGGAATAAAGGGAGTAGAAGTTGGTAGAGAACTTGCGTGAGACTTTGGTGGTAAGTAATGGAGTAGGATAAGCTCGTGCAGAATTAGTATAGATGTTGGGGTGGTATGGTTGATATGGTTAATGGAGTTTACTATAGGAATTAGTATTCATGGGTGGGAGGGAGCATAAGGTGTCGAGATAGGGAGCGATGGTCGGAAGTGAGTATTGGTTATATGTCCACTTTGGTCAGGTGGTAGTAATTATGAGTACTAAAAAAAAGGTGTTATGAAGGGCATATGAGTTTAACCTCGTGTAAGAGATGTCTTTTACCAAGTGGTAACTTACGCGCTCGGGATTGCTAGTTAGGTTGATTATGGGTCTATGACGTTTGTAAGTGATTGTGTGAGGTTCTGACCTCATGAGTAGTAGTATGGTATGACATTCATAAAGTCATTAACCCGTTGTTCTGTGTAATATGTTGTGTATCGTAGTCTAATAGGACGATGTTCGAAAAGGTTAATGCATTGTTGGATGTCATGAGGAGATCGTTGTTTCAGGACTCTATTTTTGATAATGTGGTTGTTGTGTTCCGGGCTACGACCCGGGCACGGTACTCCGTGTTACGGTGCGGGTACTTTCGCGCTGTGGTGCAACGGTTGGTGGCGGTGTTGCAATGATGTCATCGGTTGTCGTGGAGTAGGTGGGATACTTGTGAGACGAACTCTTGAAAGAATTTGTCAGTCTAGTATGGGCATATCGGTTGTTGCGTTGCCTAGTTATGATTTCTATGTTTTCAGTTTGTGGGCGAGAGTGAAGTATAATATGAAAAAAAGTGCACATGTGGTCGTTGTTGTCATAGTTACAGTGATATCTTATGGTGAAACTTAGATGTGGGAGGTTGTTGGAGTACTTTTGATGTTATGTTAGATGAGCCCTTTATTGACATAGCGGTGGGTAGTAATTGGTGGAACATTTGTGTATTGAGCTGAAAGCTACAGGTGGTTCATAATACCTATCGGGGAAGTAAGTATGAAAAGTTGGTAGTTAGACGGATGTTAAGTTATGTACGAGTTTAGCGACAGTAAAGAAAGGGAGATCTGAGGATCTAGTGTGCGTGTAACAATTTTGGTATTTGAGTTATGATTGTGGGGATAGGTTCGGGTATATAGAAGAATGTGGTGGCGCGGTAATGTTAAAGAGTGATGTAATGGTTATGTTAAGGATTTTGTGGTAAAGGTTAGCTGGTGTGCAGAATGTTTATGAGTATGTTAGAGAGAGACATAGCCTTGAATATATGAATGTTAGTTGGTGTTGAGGTTACTAGGACGTAACATTTACCTTAAGAGGAGTAGGATGCGACAAAAAAGTTTGATGGTTCTAAATGTGGTGGTATATTTAGAAGTTTTGGGTCTTGGTGTAGAACTAAGGATGCACTTGTCGTTTGATATCGTTAAAAGTAATGGTGGTGGGCGCGACATTGTGTTTTCGGTCCGAATGGACATAGATTAGGTGGTAGGTGTGACTAAACTTCGAGGACGAAGTTCTTTTAAGGGTGGTAGAATGTAACATTTCATTTTGGTAGACGCTTTCGTTTGGGGAATTGTAATGGTGGAATTAAATAAGGCGATTATATGGTTGATGTTATGTTGTGAGCTGTATTGCTGAGGTAGACTTGGTTGAGTGAGTTAGTGTCGAGTTTTGGTTAGTTTTGAGTTAAGTTTGGTTATGTTTCAGGTTTAGTCGGCTAAAGTTGAGTTATGTTTTGGTTATGTTTCGGCAGTGTTGTAGTGTTGTCAGTTTGGTGTTCGTCTTAATTGGTATCGGTTTAAACTCCGGGGACGAAGTTTATTTTTAAGGAGGGAAGACTGTAATACTCGTGATTTATGGCATTGGACACTCGGCAAAGTACAGGGTACTCGATCGAGTGCCCGTGTGGGTTGGTCTGTCAGTGTTCTAGGATCTGGGGACTCGGACGAGTGCGGAGCACTCGGTCGAGTGACGTGTACTCGGTCGAGTACCATGTACTCGGTCGAGTGTCGCTTACTCGGTTGAGTGTCTTGTACTCGACCGAGTGTCCGGTTCATGTCGGCCTTTTGTGGAAAGTATATATATTAGAACGAGAAGCAGTAAATCGTTTATTCTCTTTTTAAAACAAAACCTATACATCGATAACTGTTCCTCATTCTCAACCTTCAAGCCGCGGCGCGTTTTTGTTAATTGTTGGAGTTTCACTCATCCTAATATCGTAATCGTCGGGGTAAGTCTTTGATTTAGTCTGTTGGCCTATTGTATTGTAACCCTAATTTCTGATTTGGGGTTTGTTGTGATTGTGGCTTAATTGCCTTAATTGATTCGTTATAGGAGGAGACTTCGTAGAAGAAGCGTTCTGATCAATTTCTTTTTACCGGATTTCTAGTTGAGGTAAGGTTTCCCTTCTCAGTTCGGAATTGTTGTGTAGTCGGTTACTTGATGTGTGATGTGATGATGGTGGTGGTGACGGTATGGTGATCATTCTGAATTGTTACATTGTTTACTTTTATATAGTTATCAATTGACTTACCACGTTACTTGATGTGTGCATTTCATATAGACCTTTTAGGCCTTTTTAGCACACATTTCTATGTCTATTTCGTAGTGTTTTACTACAAATGTCCCCCGAATAGTCTACTTTGGCTTGTTTTGCATTATTTGCAGGTACAACCGGAATGACTGAAAACCAGCTTATTTTTGGCCCTCCGAGCATGCATAAGAGAGTTGGAGTGGAGTCTTNTTTTAGCACACATTTCTATGTCTATTTCGTAGTGTTTTACTACAAATGTCCCCCGAATAGTCTACTTTGGCTTGTTTTGCATTATTTGCAGGTACAACCGGAATGACTGAAAACCAGCTTATTTTTGGCCCTCCGAGCATGCATAAGAGAGTTGGAGTGGAGTCTTATCACCTAGAGATGCGTGAAGGCGTTTTAAAGGATGGGAGAACGAAACTTCAATGCTAATCCACTCGATCGTGTGGATTATGTTTGTCGAAGACCTCGATCGAGCTGTCCTGTGCTCGATCGAGTGGACATAAGGAGCGAAGGACTCGATCGAGAAGTCTTTGTGCTCGATCGAGTGGA
>VHZZ01005075.1:10678-22229 GCA_009801015.1 Silene noctiflora
AAACCCCCAAATCTGCAGTTAGGGTTCAACACTATACATTAAAGATGCAATAAGACACTTACCCTTGCAATTCCGATCTCAAGACACGTAGAAACACTAACAAAGCTTGGATTCTTGCTGCGGAAGTGAAGGCTAGAAGGAGAAGCAGTATGTCGTCTAGGTTTTCTTTTGTTTTGAAGGTGTAAAAGTGACTTACTTCTTCCCGTCTCTATATTTATACTTTCCACGCAAAAACCAATACGAACCGGACACTCGGTCGAGTGAGTGACACTCGACCGAGTAGCAAACACTCGACCAAGTGTAGTGCACTCGACCGAGTGCAGGCCACTCGACCGAGTGCATTGCACTCGTCCGAGTTCCCCACTCTAGAACACTGCCAGACTGACACAACGGGGCACTCGGTCGAGTACCATGTACTCTACCGAGTGTCCCTACACTGAAAATACCGAGTATTACATCCTTACTTGTTCACCAAGTGTGGGGATGGCATTTTTTGAAGATGCGTACCAAGAGAGGGGATGGAATTCGTTGATAGGCTCGACAATTCGGCCTATGGAGGACATTTGGCCACCTCACGAACCATAGCCAAGGTCCTCCAAAGTGGTTTTTATTGGCCTTATTTGTTTAATGATATCCACCACTTAGTCAAATCATGTAACGCTTGTCAAAGGACCGGGAATATTGGCAAAAGGAATGAGATGCCCCTCACAATCATTCTTGAGATTGAACTTTTCGATTGTTAGAGGATTGACTTTATGGGGCCTTTTCCCAACTCTTGTGGCAATGAATACATTCTAGTGGCCGTGGATTACGTGTCAAAGTGGATAGAGGTAGTGGCATCATCAACCAATGATTCCAAGGTGGTGATGAAATTGTTCAAAGGTACCATCTTCCCTAGGTTTGGGACCCCTCGAGTGGTTATAAGTGACGGAGGTTTCCACTTCCGCAAGAGCACATTTAAGGCGTTGTTGGAATCATATGGGGTGTGGCATAAGATCGCCCTTGCCTACCACCCTCAAACKAGTGGGCAAGTGGAGGTCTAAAACCGCCAAGTCAAGGCCATCTTAGAGAAGGTGACAAACAAGAGTAGTAAAGATTGGTCATAAAAGCTTCCGGATGTGGTATGGGCCCTTCAAACGGCATACAAGACACCTCTTGGCATAATTCCTTACAAGCTTGTCTATGGGATATCATGTCATCTTCCCGTGGAGTTGGAGCATAAAGCTTGGTAGGCCTTGAAGGAGATGAACTTCGACATTGATGCCGCCGAAGAGGTGAGATTCATTCAAATGAATGAACTTGAGGAGTTGAGGATGGAGGCTTATGAGAGCTCCCGTAGTTACAAAGACCAAACCAAAATGTGGCATGATGCCAAGATTGTGGAAAAGAAGATAAGTGTGGGGGACTTGGTCCTCCTTTTCAACTCAAAAGTCAAAGTGTTCCAGGGAAAACTACGTTCTAGGTGGACGGGACCTTTCAAGGTGGTTGATATCTCCCCTTATGAAGCTTTAAAACTTTGGAGTAAAGAGGGTGGACACTTCAAAGTGAATAGCCAAAGAGTAAATAGGTATTATGATGGACAAGACAAGGGCACTATTGAAGTATTGTGCCCCGGGGAACCGCTCCCCGAGGAGATGGATGTTTAAATTCTCAAAAAATGATAGGTTTGGTGGAGTTTATTAAGAACCACCATTTTTTTTGTGTAAATATTGTATTCATGTAGGTAGATATGAGGATTTTGGATTGTTAATCGACTTGTGCAAGTTGGAGTAGATGTCTAGTTGAATAATGATGTTTTTTCGGAATAAGGAACACTTGTATAATCCTACTTAGCCCATTTCCCGACTATGAGAGTCAGAGGGAAGATCGACAAAATGATTGTCGTGGCTAAGTAGGAAATTGTTATTAAAGTCGGCTTTATAGAATAAAAATACGAAGGATAGGACTCCCAGCCGGTAGACTGGCAGCCGGTCCAAGACCCGGCTGGGAAGTTTCTGATGACGAAGTTGAAAATTTTGGAAAAACTGAAGTAGAGGAACTCCCAGCTGGCCTACCGGCTGCCGGTCACCTACCCGACTGGGAAGTTTCTTTAAGTTTGGTGAAAAATTTGGTCTTTTGAAGAAGGAGGGGGTGTGAGCCGCTAGGCCGGCAGCCGGCTGGGATCACCCAGTGAAGAAAAATGGTGAAAATTGAAGGAAGAAGAGCTCCCTGTCGGTAGGCCGGCAGCCGGCTAGCCGGCTGGGAGCACACTATAAAGAATTCAAAAAGTCAATAAGTCAAAGGCGTCTTCCCACCCGGCCTATCGGCCGCCGGTCCCCATACCGGCTAGGAAGTTTCTGATGTGTTTTGTGAAATTTCAAAAGTGCCTTGAACTCCCAGCCGGCAGACCGATAGTCGGTCCACCAACCGGCTGGAAAGTTTCTGATGTTGTTTTAAGTTTTGAAAAATATCGAAAAATTGACTTGGGTTCCCAGCCGGTCCACCGGCGGCCGGTCCCCAACCTGCTGGGTGACCTCTGATACGGGATTAAAACGCACGACATCCCCTTATTTTCTCCCATTTCTTCATCTTCAACCTCTCTCTAACCCTAATTTGTTCCCCAAATTTTTCCCAATACTCACCAAAGCAAACACCCACTTCCCTCAAATCCCCATCAAATCATCATGACACCCAAGAAGAGAGTCCGAAGGGGAGATATCGCGCTTCAACAAGCCAAGATGGTTGCGGCGACGGCTAATGACACCACCCTCGATCCGAATTTTCCGGGTCTCCATTTTGCCTCAATAGCAATGAAAGGTAAATTTGTTTTGTTTAAGCAATGCCCCTTAACCCCGAATCGATTTATTGATAGGCAATCTATGATGGATATGGGTATTGATAAGATTACGGTAGATTTGTTCCATGGGGTTGGCATGAAAGCCATGTATAGTATATTTGAAAAAACTTATTCCCGTCTTACATGGGAGTTTTTGAGTTCGTTGAGAATCGATAAGCACCAACAATCAGGTAAGGTTGCCTTGCTCCACTTTAGGCTTCTTAATAGGGATCATTCCCTTACCTTAGCTCAGTTTGCGAAAATGTTTGGGCTCGACCCGACGCCGTCTCATAAGGCGCCGGAGGATTTCGAACATGGGATGGTGTGGAAGGCCATATCGGGCCTTAATGACCAAAAAGGGGTGAAGCGTCCTACTAATACTTGCCACAATGCGGCGATACGGGTTTGGCATCGGTTCATGGGATGGACCATCTTTGGGAGGGATAAGCATCACAACTTTAGAACCGAGGAGCTTGAAATTTTAGGCTCCTATCTCTTTACCAACCCAAGACCATTCAAAATTTGCGTCGCGCATCATTTTGCGCTTCACCTAAACAAACTCTCCAACAACCCGATGCAATCAACACCTATAGTGGTAGGTGGTGTCATCACCCACCTTGCCAAGCGCCTTGTTCGTGGCCTCAACATTAACAACATGAACTATATCCCCGGGGAAATTTTCCTTAACAAAGACTACATGCAAAACTCCCTTAATTGGATTAAGAGAAACCCGGGTGATCGAAAAGACTATTGGCAAGTTCGGGTTAGCGGGGTAGACAAGAATTCGGTCCCGCTCCCCAATGCTCCCAAAATGAAGATTGAGCCAAATTCTGCTCATCATCTACTTGAACTTGAGGTGGAAGAGAAGAATGTTGATGAGCCTCCACCGATAATCTATGCGCGTGATCGCCGCTTGCTGGCCCAAACCGACATGAGGTATAACATGCCTCCTCCATTCTTCCAGCCCGACCCATTTCAACAACCCCCACCTTGGTACCCACAACAAGGTGAGGGGTCTTCGTCAAATCAACCCCAACCTTCTTCCAAACCTTACCTACCTCCTTCGCTCGTGGAATTCACGAGCAATGTGACTATTGGCCTTCAGGAGGCCCGGGACGACCGTCGTGAGCTACATAGGAAGTTAGACTGGTTGTATGTTAACCATTCCATCAGTCAATTTCCGGTTTATGATGATTATCAATGGCGGGGCTATAGGTATCCTTCCGGGCTCCACCCTTCTTACTACTTCGCTCCGGATGACGGGTACGGGAATCCGGGTGATCCAGTGGTCTATGGAGATATAAATCTCCAACAAGACTACTTCTCCCAACCCGCCTTCCCCACTCCTAATGTGTCTCAAGGGGAAGGTCATGCGGCCACGAGTACTTGTTTAGGGGATACCCCTTCTTTCTTTGGGGATGTTGGTCCCGTGGGGGCTTCCAGGTCGGGTGTTGACTACATGATGGCCATGGGAGGCGACTTCACCAACCCGTCTACCTCGGGGGATTACATCCGTGGCTCCGAGTTTGATCAAGGTGATGATCAAGAAGAGTCGGGATATGGTTCCGAGAAGGAAGCTGATTGAGTTGCTTCCATTTGCTCCCTTCAAACAATACAAATGCAAGTATGATCCCTCAATCCAAATACTCTCATGCATATTTCAATTTTGTTTGCATTTAGTGTAGTTGTATATATTAGATTAATGATCATATAGGTGCATTCATATAAGATTGCATTAGAATTTCCTTTTGTAATATATTGTCACATGTAGTTGCATTCATGTAGATTAATTTCATTGTATTTAAATCAAGCATGTAGAATAGATCATTCATTGCATTTTCATTTAAAAACAACAAAAAATTTGAAAAATCACAAAAACAACAAGAACATGTTCTTTAATTTCCAAATTTCCTCCACATATTTATTTCCAAATGAAATTATGTAAATAAATAAGTGTGGGGAGGAAATTTAATATATTAAAACCCAAAAACATGTTATTTCTTTTCAAAAATTCAAAAATACAAAAATATGTTGTTTAATTTCGAAAAATTCCAAAAAAATCCAAAAATAAGTCTTTTATTCTTCTTATTTCCTCCCTATATTTTGTTCCATTGAGGACAATGTAAATTTTAAGTGTGGGGAGGGAAATATCCACTTTGTGCATATTTGTATATATACATGTTCATATTTATTAATTTGACAAAAATTTCAAAAAATGCCTAAAAATTAAAAAAATTTCAAAAAATTCAAAAACATGCATTGTTTTTATTGTATATATATTGTTTTATACTAACATAGTTGATAGACAACGCGCATCGCATCAGAGAAGACGCTTGGTAAAATTCTTCCGATTCTCTCCTTTTATCCTTCCTTCTCGTTTGGGAACCGTTTTGGATAAGCGTGTTGTTGATGATGTGCTGCTAGGTTTAGAAATTGTGTGCATTTAGATATGTATATACGTGTTCACTCTTGCATTCACGTAGTTTGTTCATATGTGTTAGTTGCATTTCATACATGTGCATTTTGTTTGTAAATAGTGCATAGAAGGTCTTAAAGTGGAGGGTCCATGTCGACAATGATGATAACCGTTTTACCCGTGTCATTTCCCTTTTGATAGCTTGTACCCTTTGATGACACTTGTTAGAGTTTTTGCTTGCAAAAACTCGTAAGTCAAGCTTAATGACCAAGTAGTGACTACCTTGTGAGACCGTATTAGGCCCGAGACTTGACCTAGGATCGACATAGCTACTCAAATATGAGGTTAGAGCCTTCTTTTGGCCGGTCCATCAAACCGGCCCCATTTAGGCCTTGTGAGTAGTTCTCCTTACGTGGTGAGGGTCATGTCAAAACGCATAAGCATGGAGCTCGTTCCTTGATTCCGTAGAAGTGTAGATGTGCATAATGAGATGATTTTGTTCAATAAAGTAACCTCACATAGCCAAATAAGCCTTTGTTTCACCCTTGAGTAAATTTTTCCCTTTTGTTAACCCAAGTTGAGCTTAAGCCTTATCATTTCATTCACCAACAAAAATAAGTACATTCCATAAACAACTCACCATTTGTCGATTAATTTGTCATTGTGGTTCCTTTGTGGTGCTAAATTGGGTCGGAATCTTGATTCATCTTGGGGAGAATATACTTTGGTTCACTTGAGAGAAATTGTGCTTCAATGTTGGCTACTTTTGCATAGTAAGAAGGTTACAAATGAGAAAAGAAATGAAAGAAGGAAAACCAAATACAAAAAGAGAAAAATGAAATAGAAAAGAAAAAGAAAAGATTGTGTCATTTGTTGACTAGAGAGGTGTTGGTATTGGCAATGAAATTTCGTTTTGTAAGGAAATAAATTAAATTGTTTGAATATGGCAACCTAGGCCAAATTTTGTATAAGAATTCTTTTGCTTTGATTACGGTTTAGTGAATTGGTTGATTGTGGTGACTACTCAACCTATTGCCTCCACTTATCCTAAAACGGTGCTTGCACCAACCCCTTTTCACCAAACCCGAGCCCCGATACAACCTTAATTGTCTCATTTACATGCATGTCATTTTTATGCTTCTCTTACGGATGTTGGATGGAGTACTATGTTAGATTACGGGCATGCTTCTCAAGCCGAGTTAGGAGAGTGATTTTGGCTACTTGTTTTCACATAAATCACCCCGTTCTTTCATTGAGTGACGAGTGAAACCCGTGAGAGTCGATGCTAGGTCTCCTCTTTGGTCAAGGGCTTGATATGGAGTCGAATCTTGTGTGCGTCATGTCAATCTTGGGAGTATAGCTACGCACTTTCCCTTTCTCCGCCTAGAATTCGTTTATAGGCCTTTCTTGTTGTTAATGTTGGTTACATGAGCTAGAATTAGGGGACCGACACTTTGATGAGACTTTGAGACAAAATCCTCCGCTAAAGACTTTTTTTGTTCGGTTTTAAGAAACCCCTCTTGAATGAGGCAAGTGTGTATATTTTGATTGATTTATTTTCATGCTTTACTTGATGTTCGATGCTATCTTGAATCAAAATTTTGTAGCAAGACCGCACTTGCCTTGCAATAGGGCACCTTCCCCTCATAAGGTGTCAAATTGTGAGTTGAAAGTTCTACGGTGTAGCTAAACCCGAATAGGCAAGTATGAATAATGTGTGCAAGGTATTTAGGTTGATTACGGGTCTTAATTCTGTTTTTTGGCTTACTCGAGGATGAGCAAGGCTTAAGTGTGGGGAATTTTGATACATGTCCATAGGACGTGTCTTTCCTTCTTTTTTATAGCATATTAGCCCTTCCTTTCACGGTTTTCCGTGACTTCACATGCATTTTATTCCCGAATTCCCGTTCTATTAGTGTCGTGTCTCGTTTTGCAGGAAATGAGTTGGAAATGATGAGATGGGGCGTGTGAAGCGGAATTGGAAGCCAAATGTTGAAGAAGAGGAAGAGAAGAGAAGGAAACTTGCTGAGAAGTGCTTCCCAGCTGGTAGGCCGGCTGCCGGCCAGCCGGCTGGGAGCCCCTTCACTTAGCCAAAGGAAGATTTGGAAGACATGTTACAGGAACTCCCCAGCCAGGATGGCCAGCGGCAGCCGGCTGGCCGGCTATGAATGCATGAGGAATAAAGATTGAAGGTCTTAGAAGAAAAATAAACAAAATCCTCCCGGTCGGTCAGCCACCGGCAACCGGGTGACCGACCATACACACCTGATGACTTGTTCTTCCTCCAAAACCAACCGGCTGTGCATACCTGATGATGGTTGATTTGCCAAAAACTTATAGAAGACTCCCAGCCGGCACGGCCACCGGAGGCCGGTCCACCGGTTGGGCCACCTGAAGACGAGTTTGAAGCCCATTTGTATTTTCGACCCATTTTTGTAACAAACTATAAACACCCCCTCTTCTTAATTTATTAGACACACTACCCTAGATTATTAAACCCTAGTTTAAGCATTTCAACTTTCCTTAGTTAAAAACTTAACCTTTCCTTAATTAATCCTTAATTAGTCTTCAAATTAGGTTATTCTAGTACTAGTTCCTTAGTTTGCAATTGGATATTGGGTTGTAATCGAAGATATTGAAGAATATCTTTGATAATTAATCCAAAGTTTGAAACTTTACATTTTGTTTGGTATAATTTTGTTCTCTTTTTAGTTTATTAATCATTTACTTGCACTTTACTTTTATTTCTACTTATTGTCTTAAATTACATCATGTCTATTGTTTTAGTTGTGTTTTTTGTTTCAATTGTTTGCATTTGTCTTACCATGAGTGAGTAGTTCCCTTATAGGGTTTAGGGGGAAATTAAGTATGGTTTAACTATGGTTATGGGTTGTTGATATTTGGTTTATGGGTGAAAATGTTTAGCCTTTGTGAGCATGCATAGAAGGTGTTTGATGAATTGTGTGTATGAAAGTCCATGCCTTTCTTCAACTTATGCTTGGTGTCTTTGTGAATGAAAGTTTACAGGGATGCTTGATAGTATGCTTACAATGAGTTTGGATGCTTTGTGATGACTTTGTGTCCTTCTTTAGGGAAAGCTAAGAGATTAGTCTTTCATTCCTAAGCTAGATAACACCCTTGACCATTTGACACCTTTACTTAGTTTACCTTGCTTAGGGGAACCCAAAGACCCTAGCTTTAATCAATTGTTTACATATAATCTTGCTTGCCTTGCTTTAATTTACTCTAGTTGTTAGTAAAACTCTCATCTTTATATTTACTTGACTAAAATTAAATTCGAACAAACTAAGTGTAAACCCCCGCTATCCTTGTGATTCGACATCCTTATTATACTACTTAATTTGGGTAATTATAAATTGTTTTTGACCCGGGAATTGACGACAAATCTCGGCATCACCCTTCTAGTTTGTTGCTTGCTTACTTAATGATTTGCAAGAGGTAGAGTTTCCCTACTCAATTTTAATAATGTGAATGTTTATATGTGTGTTTGTTGGCATGAGATTGGTAGAAATTGGTAAAGCTTGCATTATAACCTGAGTAGTTAGTAAGTGATGTGGTTATATGCTAGTCTTGGAATCTCATCTTGTTTCATTAATGGGTAAGTGCTGATTATTTCATATTAACACTTGAATTGCATTATTGCATGAAATTGGGAATTGTGACAAATGGACGGTTAGTGGTAATTGTGCATTTTATCATGTGGTGATTTATCTTGTTGTGGGAAAAACATGTTACATGTTCTTTGTGTTCATCTTGGTCACTTGTGGTTTATGGAGGAGATTGATGGGAGTTGTTGGTGGGTGATGTTGGATTGTCGAGAAGACGTAAGACGGGTCGGGAGACCGTCTTACGCTTGGGTCACCTTTTGGAGCTTCCCCTTCTAAGAAGGACGTGCACGTTAATGGCTTGAGTTGTAACACCCTCATACACCAAGGTACCTAAACAAGGATTACCCCGATGTATACAAGTGCTACCTTCTCGGTTTTCCGAGGTAGTATGCATCATAGTTATCATAAAGAAACAAGTTTAATAAACAACTTTAATTTAAACGAAAATACAGGTCTCAAAACTCCAAAAGCGTACAACAAAACCATAAGGTGATTGTATCTTAACTCAGCGGAAGCTAGACTACAAAACAAGTGGTGACTCTGACCCGTCCATGTCCCGCAAGCTTCATCAACATTCATTACCTGCTAAAAACTTCTCACCATCCCCGAATGGATCACCATAATTTTGAAAACAAAAACGGGGCCAATCAACTGCATAACAATATAAAAATCATAGAAATAAAAATCAATACATAATCCATTCCAAACTATAGCAACCATCCTCCAAACTCCATAGTAACCAGTAACTGACTTCACACCAACGTGTGTAGCCCTACCAGATTACCCATCGCAACAGATAATCCACACTCCCAGTGGGGACTGCAGCCATACCACCAAATTCCCGCTCTTTGCAACGAGCGAACCCAAATCATTAATGTGCACATCCCACTTGTGACGAGAGCCACAAGAGGCGAACAAAGGGTTGGAACCATCTCTCGAAAATAGTTCTACAACAACATCCAATAACCAAACACAATAATCGCAATCATAATAATAACAATAGTAACCGTCACAATCACATCTTATACCAGTTACGCAACCAACTGAGTAGGGAAACCTTACATGATCAGAAATCCAAGCAAAAAGCATAGAAAAGTAAGCTAGAACGCCTCCTCTACGAAGTCCTCACCTATTACGATATCAATCCATCAATATAACACACATAATATGATATCCACCCTAAAACCCCCAAATAACCCAACTAGGGTTTGCCTAACTTTCACAAACGACAAAATACTAAGGTAGAAGACTTACCCAACGATTAAAAAGTGCTAAGGTGCGAAAACCCCCGAAAACGATGAACCCTAGCCTTGAAATGGTTAAGATAGCAAGAGAACCAGTGATTGTGGTTGTTTACTTTGTGAAAAAGTATTTTAAGAGTAATTGTAAAATGATTAAGTCGGGTTGTTTATATGCTTCTCGAATTACCTTAATCAAACCACGTAAAATAACGTAAACGGACCGGGCACTCGGTCGAGTACCTGACACTCGACTGAGTACGCCGCACTTGATCGAGTACCCACAAGTCAGAAGCCTGATAAAAAACACCACACCACCTACTCGGCCGAGTAACCTAAGACCAGAAAACTGATGTATTACAGTCTTCCCTCCTTAAAAAGGAACTTCGTCCACGAAGTTCAAAACCATACCTGTAAAAGCAACCATCAAAACCATACTACTACTCAACAACTCGAAAACATACCATAGTGTACTCGAACCATACCCAAACCATGATCAAACAGCCTACAAAGTACCCAAACTGACCCAAAAACACACGCAATCATCTCCTACCCCCCTTAAAAAAACAAGGTTTCGACCCGGTAACCAAACATACCTAATAAAAAAGATACGGATAACATTACTTCATTGCCTCTTCTAGTTCCCATGTTGCTTCCTCGACATTGTTATTGGTCCATATCACCTTTAGCAACACCGTCTCACCATTCCTTGTCTTACGCCCTTTGCAATCCAAGTTCTGTTTTGGCACTTCCACATAAGTCAAAGCCTCATCCAACTCGATGTTCTCAACTTCTAGTACATGAGATGGGTCACTCACATACTTACGGAGTTGAGACATATGAAATACATTATGTAATCGTTCTAAAGCTGGTGGCAAAGCCAATCAATAAGCCACCTCACTTATTCGATCCAAAATCTCATAGGGTCCTATAAACTTCTGACTCAACTTCCCCTTATTGCCAAATCGCATCACTCCACACATAGTTGATACTTTCAGAAGGACCTTGTCACCCACCTAAAACTCGATGTCCCTGCGATGGGCATAGCACTTCTGCCGATCCCGAGCTGTTTTCATCTTGTGTCTGATTAACCGCACCTCCTCAATCATATCCTGCACCATTTGTGGTCCTAACACCACAACCTCTGCACTATCATCCCAACATATAGGACTCCGACACCTCCGCCCATAAAAAGCCTCAAATCGTGCCAACCCAATACTCGTGTGAAAGCTGTTGTTGTATGAGAACTCAATCAAATCCAGCATGTCTTCCCAACTGTCACCAAAATCCATCACATAAGCCCTCAATATATCCTCTAAAGTCTTGATGGTCCTCTCCGCTTATCCATCTATCCCGCAATTGATATAGGAACTTCCGAAAAAGAGATGGAACATGAGATAATTTCTCCGGAAGGCAAGGAGATAAGAGTATCCTCGCTCAATATTGGTTGAAG
>VHZZ01005078.1:42022-54628 GCA_009801015.1 Silene noctiflora
CTATGAAGTTCGGAGGAAATATTGACAACACGAATGCCGAGGCTAAGTGGGAACTTGGAAAAGAAATCGAAGAAAATGAAGGAAAAAATGAAGTAGAGGGACTCCCAGCCGGTAGACCGGCAGCCGGTCCAGGACCCGGCTGGGAAGTTTCTGATGTTGAATCAAGATTTTTGAAGAAATTCTGAATAGAAGAACTCCCAGCCGGGTGACCGGCCGCCGGTCCCTGCACCGGCTGGGAAGTTTATGAAAGTTTGAGAAATAATTTGGGAATTTTGAAGAGGAGGGGGTGTGAGCCGGTAGGCCGGTAGCCGGCCAGCCGGCTGGGACCACCCCACATGAAGAAATTGGAAAACGTTAAGGAGAGAACTCCCAGCCGATATCCAACCGGCAGCCGGCAGGTCGGCTGGAAGTGCAGCATCTGAGTGAGAAAGTCAAGAAAATATGTGAAGAAGAACTCCCAGCCGGGTGACCGGACGCCGGTGTCTGCACCGGCTGGGAAGTTTCTGTAAGTTTTGGGAGGTTTTTGAAAAATCGAAAAAATGACTTGAACTCCCAGCCGGTGAACCGGCGGCCGGTCACCAATCGGCTGGGAGTACTCTGATACGAAATTAAAACCATGAAAACTCCCAATTTTTTCCCCATTTCTTTATCTTCAACCTCTCACTACAAATCAAATTCTCCCCAAATTTTCACCAAACACCATAAAATCAACCACCCTTTCCCTCTAATCACCCAAAAACACCATGGCACCAAAAAAGAGAGTAAGAAGAGCGGATTTGGCTCTTCAACAAGCCGAAAGAGTTGCGGCGGCGACGAGCGATACAAGTCCCGATCCGTATTTTCTGGGTCTCCAATTCGTATCCATTGGCCAAAAAGGTAAATTTCTACTCTTTAATCAACGTCCCCTTACCCCCTACTCGGTTTATTGATAGAGCATCTATGAGGGAATTGGGTTTGGATAGGATAGCGGTCGATTTATTTGACGTAGTCGGGATGAAGATGATGTATACTATGTATGAGAGGACTTATTCTCGTCTTGCATGGGAATTTTTGAGCTCATTGAGAATTGATAAGCATCGGGGTTCTTTGAAGGTAGCCTTGCTCTATTTTAGGCTTTAGAACAAAGATCACTCCCTTACCCTAGCTCAATTTGCTGAAATTTTTGGTTTGGACGCGGCTCCGTCTCACCAAGACCCGAACGACTTTGACCATGGGATGGTTTGGAGGGCTATTTCGGGATCGGATTATCAACAGGGGCTGAAGCACCCGACGAATGCGTGTCACAATGCCACCATACGGATGTGGCATCCGTTCATGGGATGGACCGTATTAGGGAGGGATGAACCGCACAATTTTCGCACCGAGGAGCTCGAAATTCTTGGCTCCTACTTGTTTATCCAACCAAGGCAATTTAAAATATGTATAGAGCATCACTTTACACTTCACCTCAACAAGCTCTCCAATAATCTGGCGCAATCCACATCGATTGTAGTGGGAAGCGTGATCACCCACCTAGCCAAGCACCTTGTTCGTAGGCTAAACACGAACAACATGGGAAGCATCCCCGGGAATAATTTCCTCACAAAAGACTACTTGCAAAACAATATAAATTGGATTAAAAGACACCCTGGGGATGGTAAAGACTATTGACTTCTCTCAACCCACTACTTCGGGAGATTTCATCCGCGGCTCCGAATTTGATCAAGGTGATGGCGATCAATAAGAGTCGGGATATGGGTCCGACGAAGGGGATAATTGAGTTGCTTCCCTTGCTCCCTACTTCAATCCGAAGACAAGTATGCTCCCAAATACAAATTTCCTATTGCATATTTCAATTTCGCATATATTTAGTTTAGCTGTATATATGTTAGCTTAATCATCATATAGTTGCATTCAAATAGGACTTTGCATTAGAATTTATATTTTGTATCATATTGTCATATTTATATGAATTTATTTAGATTATTTGCATATAGATTAGAGCACGCATTGCATTTTTATCTAAAAACAACAAAAAAAAAATGAAAAAATTGAAAAAATTGAAAAAACAACAAAAACAAGTTCTTTCATTTCCAAATTTCCTCCACATATTTATTTCCAACTGAAATTATGTAAATAAATAAATATGGGGAGGAAATTTCATATTTAAAAATCCAAAAAAATGTTTTTTATTTCAAAAATTCCAAAAAATCCAAAAATATGTTATTTCCTTTTGAAAAACGATACAAATCCAAAAATATGTTTTTATTTTTCCTCATTTCTTCCCTATGCTTTGTTCCATTGAGGACAATGTAAATTTCAAGTGTGGGGAGGAAAATATMCACTTTGTGTATATTTGTGCATATTTTTCATTTTCTTTTGTAGATTTGATAAAAATTCAAAAATGCCTAAAAATTAAAAATTTTCAAAAATTCAAAAAACATGTCATTTATTTTCTTGCATTGTACATATATGTGTATTTGGCTAACCCATTTTTTAGGCACATTGATCATTTGAAGCATGAAGGAGAATAGAAGACGATTGGTATAACCGTTTCTATCCCTTTCTCCTTTTTCGTTCTTTCTCTTTTTATATCATTTTATATATGGAGGAGGATGGGACTTTTGATGCTTGGATGTTCCCTTGGGGAACTTGTGGTGTTGATGATTGATGTGCTGTTAGGTTAATCGAATTTGTTGCATATTTCATTCCATGTTGTTTGTTTAAATTCTTGCATGCATTGTCACCTGTATATACGTGTTGTGCTTCCATTTGTTGCATTGAGTTTGTAAATAAAATGTTTTGGTCAAAATATGGTCAAGGGAGGGAAGTCAATACCCCAAGGATGAGTATGTCCCACTTGTGTCTTCCCCCTTCCCGTGGCTTGCACCCGTGATCACTAGGTTATTCATAGGAAGACGAGTTTGTCTAAAGAGTTTAGACCATCTTGTGAGACCTTAGACCATAGACTAGACCTAGGGCTCGACCTAGCTACTCAAATGTGAGTATTAGACCCTCCTACGGTCGGTACATCCATACCCGACCCTCATTAGGTTTGTGAGTAGGCCTCCTCATGAGGCGTGTCATGTCAAGACACATAAGTGTGTCATTCGTTCCTTAGACCGTGAGTTGCTTTCTTCTTATGCACATTTTATGAAACAAACTCGTTTGCATCTATTTGAACCTCAAATTGCCTAAATTGCCTTATTTCGACCCTTGCATCGGTTCCCTTTTGTTCACCCATTTGAGCCTTAGCCTATTTCTTTTGTCAAACTCACTAAAACTATCTACATTCCCAAAAATGATCTTCCCTGATCAATAATGAGTCATGGAGTTTGTAGTAGGTGTAGTAGATGGAGTCTTGGGTCCTTTGTAGTGGTTGATGTTCATTTTCAACTTGGGATTGCAATTTTGGTCTTTATTGGGCATTTTTAAGTAAATAATAGGTTTTGAAAGAAAATTGGAAAACAAAAGAGAAAAATAGAAAAGCTTTGAAAAATTCCAAAAAGAATTAGCTTGTGATTGTAAATATTTGTGTTAGAAAAATAAAGAGAGCAAGCAACACCCCTATTCATCATTCAAGGGGTAGAAAAAGTCGTCGCTAAAATAAAAGGTCCTATGATGTATTTCCAAAGTGAGTCGGGTTTACACAATTTTTGCATGAATTTGAATTCAAGTTCCTTGTTACGGTGTAGATGTTGCTCATTTGTTGTAACAAAGACCGAGTGAAGGGGTTTGTAATGATTTTGATAGTTTTTCCAATTTGAGTCGGGTTTATGCAATTTTTGCATAGGTTTGTGAATCAAATTCATTTTACGGCATAGACGTGGCTCATTTGTTGAATAAGAGGTAGGATGATCGTATTTTTGGCTATTCTTGATTTGAACCTCTCATATCCAAACGGTGCTTGCACCAATCCCATTTTGTCCTTCTACCTAGCCCTGTTACAACCCTTGTTTCGTATCATGTGCATTGTCTTGTTTTTGCATCTCACTTGGTCATAGAATTGCCTTACACATTAGAATGCGGGCATTTTCTCACGAGTCGTAGTAGGAGAGTGTTTTGGCTATTTTTGTACAAAAACACCCATTCTTTCATGTGTGACAAGTGATTGCCGTGAGGATGTCATTGCCCTTGGTCCTTTTAGTCATGGGTATTTGGTTGAATCTTGCGTCGGTCTTGTAAATCTCAGAGGACTAGTTCCACTTCCCCTTTCCCGCTCTTGAATTTGTTTCTTGAGCATTAGTGGTCACATAGGGTTGCTTGAGCCATGCTTAGGGGTTTGACACCTCCATTGGGATTTTGAAACGGTATTTCCCGACCAAGACCATATTTTTGTTAGACTCGGCCACTTAGATGAGGAAAGTGGACCATTTGTTTTGTTATGATGCATTCTATTCGTGTCTTTTGTGCTTTCATGTTAGGATGTATCAAATTTTCCTCAAGCACCCACTTGCCTTGCAATAGAGCACATACCTTATTGTGTTTCATTGTGAGTTGAAGGGACGGAGAAGGCCCGTTAATTGCCTTTCATCGAATGCTAGTTAGCTTAATCTTTAGTTGTTTCATTACGGGTCTTAGTTCTATTTATGGCTTACTCGAGGAAGAGTAAGGCTTAAGTGTGGGGAATTTTGATATATGCTTATTTAGTCGTTCTTTTCCTTCTTTATTAGACCCGTTTTGGCCCCGTCTTACCACGTTTACTTGCTTTTGCATCATGTATTTCCCGTTCTACTAGTTTTTATGGCGTCTTGCAGGAATTGAGACGGAAACATGAAATCAGGAATAAGTAAAGTCGTTGGAAGAGGAAAGAAAGAAGAAAAGGAAGAAAATGCTGAAGAAGGTCCCTTAGCCGGTGAGCCACCGGCATCCGGCCTGCCGGCTGGGGACCCCCCCAGACTTAGCCAGATATGATGGAAGTGTACAGGCACTCTCAGCCGGTAAGACACCGGCAGCCGGGCCTGCAGGCTGGAAATGCAAGGAGAAGCTCAATGTAGCATTTTGGAAAAACTTACTGGGATCTCCCAGCCGGTCAGCCCACCGGCAGCCGGCTGACCGGCCATGCACCTCTGAAGATCAAGTTTCTCCAAAATGGAACAGAAGACTCCCAGCCGGTCAGCCCAACGGCAGCCGCCTGACCAACTGTGCATACTGATGCTTCCTCAAATGCCAAAACTGAAACAAAAGACTCCCAGCCGGCAAGACCACCGACAGCCGGTCAACCGACTAGGAGAACCTGAAGACGAGCTAAGCCCATTTGTAATTTTGACTCAATTTTGAGACAACCTATAAATACCCCCTCCCTAATTGTAATGTACACACAACCCTAGATCTGAATTTAATCTATTTTCATGCAAACTTTCCTTAAGCATTTCCTTAATCACTCTCTAATTAAAGCCTTAATTACTTAGTATTTAGCAAGCATTCAATATTTTACATTTGGGTATTTGTTTGTAATAGAGGATATTGAAAGATCTCTTCATTTACGAATCAAAGACTCAATCTTTCTCTTATTGTTGGTATAATTCTTTTCTCCTTTTTAGTTTTTTTTTTCATTTGTTTACATTTGCTTGCCTTTGTTTACATTTGTTTTTCATTCTCTACTTTTTATCCTAGATTTCATCATGTTTACTATTTCACTTATGTTGTTCATTTCAATTACTTACATTTCCTTTGCCATGTGTGAGTAGTCTCCCTCTAGGGTTTATGGGAAACCTAGGTAGGACTTAACTATGGTTATAGGTGTTAGTAATAGGGTTTAGGGGTGAAATTGTCTAGCCTTCATGAGCATGCACTTAAGGTGTTTGATGAATTGTGTGAACGAAAGTCCATGTTTTTCTTCAACTCTTGCTTAGTTTCCTTATRAACGAAAGTTGTAGGGATGCTAGTTTRCRTGTTAATGATAYKATTGTATGCATRRTGATGACTTTGCGTCCGTCTTAAGGGATAGCTAAGAAATTAGTCTTCATTCCTAGGCTAGATTGTAACCCTTRACCTTCCTACACCYTTACCTAGTTGTSCTATTTAGGGGAACCCGACTACCCTAGCCTTAATCAATCATTTGCATTTAATCATTACTTGCTTRACTTTAGTTTAATCTAGTTATTAGCTTATCACACTTCTTCATCTTTGTTGACTAAACTCTCGACTTAAACGAACTAAGTATACGCCCCCGCCATCCTTGTGGTTTGACACCCTAATTATACTACTTAATTTGGGTTCTTTATAAATTGTTTTTGAGTAGGAGTCGACGACAAATCCATACCATCAACCTCCCCTTTTTTTGACACACCATGTGTCCCACTAGGGCTTTATTTCTCTTCTCAGGACTTTGTGCTACACTTGTGTACCAAGCTCCTCTACCTCCAATATACTCTGGATTGAGTCCGCATCCAGTGTCTTAACGTGTCACGCCAGACCACCTTTGGATTTATGATGGACCTCTTTTTGTTGCCTCAGTTGAGTTTCAGCCCATCGCACCGGTTCACTAACACTCTTGATTCGATCTCTTGGACGACACTACTGGCTAATCGCCGTGAGACCCATGTCGCATTTTGCAAACGTAAAAATTCTCCCCCGACTTTTAGGTGTTCAACGTCTTATAGCGTACGTCACCTTCAAGTCTTGGGCCTGATACATCTTGTTATACCTAGCTTAAGTCGGACGATACCTTTTGTTGGGACTCTACTGTGTGTTTTCTGTTATCCATAGTAACACGATGTTGTCCGTTTTTGACCAACCCCTCACAAATTTACTATTGGGCTGCTTCCCAAAAGGCTTTTAACTATTATATTTGGTGAGACTTACAAAAAGGGTTGTGCTCTTTCATGTACATGATTTATTTAATCATGGATATGAATGACCATTATACCCTTGTCATTTTTACATCCCTATTTCTCAATTTATTTCATAATCAATAAATTCTCTCAATTAAATCAATGATGAACATATGGCGACTTACGATGTTTGGCTTAATATCCAATTGAAATAATATTAACAAACAAGAACGAATGATCTTCTCCTGTAATTTAACTTCATCATAGTGCTACGATGCGGCAAAACAACTTCATCGAAACTATCGGAAAACTTCTTAAGAAGATGGGGTAAATCTAGTGCATATTATTTTAAGATATGCAACAATAATATGAAAAATGGAAGTAAATGACTAATTATGTGTAACATGATGATATGATAACAAATTACTCCACTAACATTTGATATTTTTTTACGTATCCCATCGACTATTGACATGCATGATGTTGGACACATGATGCCAACACCTGTACCACCCCGCATCGCCATAGTAATTTCTTCAAAACTAATTTCATCCTCCTAAATTAATTTAATATAACTTAGTTAATAAAGTTAATAAATTAGATTTATTATTTGATCAACATGAGAACTATCGTACATAACTGAGTATTTTGACGGAATAATTGAGTAATTTAACGAATTTGATTAATTTGGTAAGGAAGGGAATTAAAGAGAGAGGGGGAGAGAGTGTTATTGGGAGAAGGGTAAGATATGGAAACATAATAATAAAGCTACCTAAAAGAGTAATTTTTATCCATAAAAAAATACTTACGCACAAAAATGATCTTCAATCTTTACACCACTAGCTATATGAGACATATATTTGCACACTAAACAGAAATGAAATGCATTAAAAAAGTTTGAAAACAGAAAAGTATTTTATAATGGACAATTCTCATTAGTGACGGAAGGTATTCGTCACAAGCTTGTGACAGATACCTTTTTGTCTCACAAAATGCCCATGAGAGGAGAGAGGAAAGCACATGGGGGTGCCCCACCTTGTCCCCCTATTCGTTTTGTGAGTGGCATTATCCGTCACAAGGATCCGACCCGTCACAAGGGAGACGCTTTGTTTTATAATACATTGTTTAGTCTATAAAAGCACAAGGTGGGCAGTGATTAGAATCCTCAACCCACGAAGCACCACTTTCTTTCTTGAAAAATTCTCATCATCACCTACCTTCAAAAGTCTTGTTTCCCTTGTCAATTATTTCACTAACCCCGTAATGTCTCGTAAAATTTACTACTACTGTGTTAGTATCATGGTTTCCATAGGGTTATCAACAGTGTTGTTATGGGCCTTAGTCTCAATCTATGAGCCTGAAGCCAGATTGCTGAAGCTCGACTTTGCTCCAGACGTTATAAACAACGAAATGACGGTCGCCTACGTAGAGTTGGAAGTGATCAACCGAAATTATTTCCGGGGGTTCGATTACTTTGACGGAGGGTATGTGGAGCTCTTCTATATATTTGAAGGCATCGGGATTCAGATGACGTGGAATGACACCCCAATTGAGGTCCAAGGTTTCAAAAACACATCACGCTGGTCTATTCCAGTGGATATCATGGTTACGGAAGAATTTTGGAACGAGATGTGCAGGAACTTGACGAGCCAAACCGCTTCCATTTATGTTTCTTTATATTTAAGTTACTGGTACAAAATTTTGATTTGGACTACTGAGACCAATTATTATCAATGGTTGGACGCTCAAGTGTACCTGGATAATAACCTTGATTTTAATGGTCCTGTTTATTTCAACCGGACCAGGAATTTTACAAACGCACTTAGCACCTAACTCGTAATATATATGTTTCAGTTTTTGTTATTTGTTTCATATCTTTTTCATTGTATCTTAATTCTGTCAAATACATGATGTATTTCCCAGTTTGCGGTGTGTGGTTAAATATACATATACATGTATGATCTGATTGGAATATCAATGTTCAATACTCTTGTTATCTTCATTATTATATTTAATGTCGAGTTAAGCATAAGCCAAGGACTCCAAGTTCTTTTTTTACCAGTTAAAGACTCGTATGATTAAATTTTTCCGTTAAAAGACCTATACCTCTTACGCCGTTAGTTGTTTTCTCTTAAAAAATTTTGTTGCGTGTCAATTAAAAAACCAAAGCTTATTTTAGTTCCGACTCCACAATTCTCACCATATTGTTTTCTTCGTTTCTCTCTCTTGATCTAGCACTATAGTTATACACCGTTCTTATTCTTCATCTAATACGGCCTTTTTTTAGCTATATTCTATCTTTGTTTCGATCAATAGTTATCTATTATTTTTGGCACAAAAACTAAGTAAATATGTGAAATTGCTTTCATACCACGCAAATCACTCATCTCCCACTTGCACACGGACACATGCACAAAAATAATACAAAAAATAGATATAAATAACTATTGATCGAAACAGAGATAGAAAAAGAAAATAGATAATTATTGACCGAGACGAAGGGAATATCGTTCTTATGTAATGTTTAAAATATTTTCTTTCCATTAAAAATAACTTAAGATTAAATTACATTCTTCCCAAAAAGAGCAGCCCTACGAAGAACTACCTCCAATGCACCGAAAAAAAACAATCAAGTATCACCAACGTAAAATTCGGAATTCGTGAGTGTGTTAGAGGAATTAGGGTTAGGTTATGAGTTACGAAGTCTACCGTCAGGGTTTAGAGTATTGTGGTTTATTTTATATATGGTTCATGTATTCTAATGAGAGACACAACATCAATAATAATATTTCCTTATGCAATTCTTCCCCCTTTATAATCTAATCAAGGTATCAGAGTCTGTTTCTTGAGCACTCTACAAAATAGCTTCCGCTTTCTTGCCGGTGGGCATGTGATCTACCATGCTCACCGGCGGGATTTACAAAAATTTCCTAGTTATGGTTTGTTAAAAAAAAATCACAAATACCCATATTGGTTTTTCAATCATAGGGATTCCAATAATTTGAAATCCTTTGCATTTTAATAGTGTTTGGAACTCGTGGTATGACACCATCAGACTTGCACACTTACGATATCAAATTTGGCAATTTGATCAGAATACCAAAGGCGATTGTTTGGAGTGTGTGGTTTGATATATTTGCTTTGCGCTTGGGAGAATTATATTCTTCAATCATTAATATTTGATGGATAATTATTTTTTTCCAATTTTAAACCAAATAAAATACCCTTTATCACCCTCTTTTTTAAAAACTTGATTACATTTTCTTTTCAATTTCCTTCAAGGTGATGTCTACCTCAATTTGGAGTCCGAAAAATTTAACGTTCTCCAAATATTGAAATTATCGGATAATTTTCCGTTCTACCGATATTTATCAAGTTCGATTAGTGTTCCTGAAAATTAACTCATATTCAACAAGTCCGAAAAGCTTAACGTTCTTGTTCAAACAAACTTTCTAGCGGGTTGATGTGACTCGTATTTACGCACATTTAGTCCCCTAACTAGCCTCGTTTTACATGCTTTTATGTATGAATTAGGGTCATTTCTTATCTTTAGCTACCTATTTGTTATTCTTGCTTTTGGTAGGAGAAGAGTGCCATCCTTGCATTCTCGGAGCATTTCGGGGCTAAATTGATCGCATTTAACGACCAAGAAACAAGGAGAGACCGAGACTAAAGATCATAGTATATTGAAGAAGTATTTGGGCAATGAAGGAGAGCCCCCACGAGTTGAGGGGCAAAAAGGCGAACAAGCAAGGAAGCTGCAGGCGGACTCGTGCGAACTTAGCCTGACTCGTGCGAGTTGTAGCCCAACTCGTGCGAGTTCCCCAGCAGGATGCCTTCTCTTTCAAAGCAAGGACTCCCACGAGTTGCTCTGGCTCCACCATTTCCTTGGATCTTCTTAAGGGACCTAACCGTCATTTAAGCCCTTAGTTTACCCTAATACTTGTACTTAGTATAAATAGCTTATGTAATTAGAGAAAGGGAGACATCCTTATAGACTCTCTCTTAGCTTAGATTAGTTTAATTACATCTTAATCCTTTCCTTGTTATTCAAGCAATCTTAGATCTAGTGTGTAATTGAAGAATTCTTGGGTTTTAGATTGGAGAATTGACAACTCTTCATCATTAATTAATGCTTTCTTCTATGGTTCTTCCATTTCCTAGTTCATCTTAAGTTGGTATAATCCTTTTACTCTAGCTTCACTTAATCATCTACTTACTCTTTTGTTAATTGTTTCATTCTATCATCATGTCTACGCTTGTTAAGATGATTGACACACTCTATGACATGTTTACCATGAGGTTGTGTGAGTAGTCCTCTAGCTAGGGTTAGTGGGGGATTAGGGGAGTAACCATGGGTTAGATATATGCTTGATGAGGTCATATGAATGAATGTTTGTTATGTTCTGCTACTTATGCACATGTTATATTTGATGAAATGCTTGATTGACAACCTAGCATGATTCTCTATCTCTTTAACAAGCCTTGTAAGACATAAAACAACTCGAAGATTGTTATACCATGCATAGTGTTGAATAGAGAGAACCAAGTCGTTGTAGGTGTCGTAAGCTATAAATCAACTCAACTCTGAGACCTAAGTCTCCCTAGGGATTGTAAGATATAAATGAACTCGATCCCAACATAACTACAATCATTTATGGATACTCGATAATTAATCCATCATAACCAATCAAAGCAATATATACATAAATATATTCTCATGCCTTATAAATAATAATGGAAGTAGTCAAGTAGATATCTTACGTGATCAGCAATAATCCAATAATGCAAGCCAAATAATAATAAATAGCACCCTTTAATAAAACCATCACCTAATAAAGTAATAATAGTAAACAACGATCATGACATATTCATCACTACATTTCTATTTTACAATTACATATTATAACTTTATTAATTAATTAACATAAATAATTATGGAAAATTTACATAAACTATTAAAATAAATTCCCGACTCAACCCAACCAATACAAAAACAAAAACACCTACACTCACATACACGGTTTAACCGTGTCTCACACAACCCAAAACCATCACCTAAACCACATAGACCTCTAGCCACCTCGACTCCTACCACCACCATTCTGACCACCCAACTTCCGCTGTCCTCTTCCACCACAGTTATCCCCACTTACGCCCTAACGTCCCTCACAACACCCACAACCCGACACCCCATACTACAAACCACAATCAACACCACCACCTTCTGCTACCACCACCGACGACTACCCAACCACCACCAGCTACAGCGCCCAGACACGACAACCCCAACATCCCTAACAAATATCTACAAAATTACACCATTACCCCTAATGCCCGACACAACTCAAACACAACCATCACGCCCACTAGTGGCCACCATTGAGGTCTCCTCTAACCCACGATAGATCCCCCTAGCAGGGTCACTCCTTCCCCTACGGTCCAAACCACACAAACCCAACTCAACACAACACCAAACACAAACGCACACAACTCCGGCAATAACGTCCAAGCCACCACCTTTAGTCACCCTGAGCCACCACCTACCGTCGACTAACCACCAGGATCACCACGTACCAAAACCCAGGTCAAAATGAGTCCCACAAGATAAGTAAATCCATCTTAAGCTACTCGGTTCTTTCCCCTACCACCGGTCAACCACCTTCAGCAACCCACAGTCAAAGGTCACGGTCCAGTCTGAAGATGGAGTTTATTTTGATATCTTTTGTGATGCCTCGAAGTTAGGTTTGGGTTGTGTTCTGATGCAAAATAGGAAGGTTGTTGCTTATGCGTCGTGGCAGTTGAGAGTTCACGAGGTGAACTACCCTACTCATGATTTGGAATTGGCCGC
>VHZZ01005083.1:26594-37247 GCA_009801015.1 Silene noctiflora
CAAGTAAGTCTATCTTGATCTTTTTAGTCCATAAATCCTTATAAGGACCATTGGATGAAAGGAATAGAGGGATGAGATTAGATCTTAATGGAAGGCCACAAATGAACCTCCTCTAATTGCCTCCTTAACTCAATCATCTCCCTCACTAATCATTCCTCATCTCAGTATCACAACCTTCTTCTTCTCTCTCTCTCTCTATCTCACTTCTCTCTCCTCTCTAAAAACCCAACAAAATCAAAAACCCAAAAAATACAAAGCCGACATAAATCATTCATTCCACTCTTTCTCATTCACCATCACCACCCCACCCGACACCAACACGCACCACCCACCACCACCGCCGTCTACGCCACTACCACGACACCGTTTGTTTTTTTAATTTTAGTAATTTTTTTTCCAAATTTGGTGTTAATTTTGATGTTTGAGATCGTTTTTTCTATTTTATTTATATATGTATTATCGTCTTATTATTTTTTTTCTCAAATGTCGTCTTGGTATACAATTTTTTTTTTTTCAAAATTCAGGTTTTCAAATCTAGCTTTTTTTGTGTGAGATCCTTTTATTTTGTTTTTTCGGGTTTTCAAATTTCGAGATTTCAAATCTAGTGAAATGGATCTTATCTAATTTATTGATGTTAATCTTAGATCTACTAAATAAGAAATATATTTTTGAAAAAAAATAAACGTATGAGTCGTTTGTGGTGGTAGTTGATGGTGATTGTTGGTAGTGGTAGTTGGTGGTGGTTGGGACTAAAGTTACACACGTTCTCTATTAAAGTTATACCCTTAAAGCATTAAATTTACATGAAATTTATACTAAAATTACATAAATTTGGGTAACTTTGTCCAAAATTGTGTAACCTTAATCCAAAATTGTGTAACTTTAATCGACTCAGAAGCATTAAAGTTATAGTACTAATGACTAAAGTTACAGCCTTAAAATTACATAAATTCATTTTTAAGTCAATTTGATGTAACTTTAGAGTTTTACGACTGTAACTTTAGTCCAAATTTGTGTAAATAGTCCACATTTGTGTAACTTTATTCCAAATTTGTGTAACTTTTGTCCATATTTGTGTAACTTTAGTCCATGACGGTGTAACTTTAATCCAAAATTGTGCAACGTTAGTCCAAATTTGTGTAATTTTAGTCCATGACGGTGTAACTTTAGTCATTTTAAGTCATTTTTATGAAATTTTATACTAAACTTACATAAATTCAAAAAACAATGTAGAAATCATATTTTATAATTTTAGAGTTTTACGACTTTAACATTAGTCCAAATTTGTGTAACTTTAGTCTAAATTTGTGTAACTTTCATACAAATTTGTGTAACTTTAATCCAAAATTGTGTAACTTTTGTCCAAATTTGTGTAACTTTAGTCCAAATTTGTGTAACTTTAGTCATTTTAAGTCATTTTTATATAAAAATTTGAAATTATAGTAATATATCGTGTGTATAAAATATAGGTAGGGGGTGTAGATACCTGTATCCGTCGATATTGGAATTTACGGAAATCCCGTCCAACACCCGATGATGATAGGACAAATGTTTATTTACACTACTCGTAAATGGATTCCGTTTTGTGATGTGAGACGGGTTTTATTTGACGATTTATAATTTAAATGAAATTAAAATTATTTGCTTTTAATTTGAAATAAATAACATTTATTTCATCGATTTTCGTATTTCGAGTTTATTTAAAATTTAAAGCTTTTATAATTTATTTGAAAAATAAGTTGTTTTATTTTTTTTATTTCAATTGTATTTGAAGAGTTCGCTTTTTATAATTTAAATGAAATTTAAATTATTGTTTTTGTATTTTCGAGTTTATCTAAAATTTAAAACTTTTATAATTTATTTGAAAAATAAGTTATTTAAAAGTTTTAATTTTAAAGTATATTTGAAAATGAAATGTGTGACGATTTATCGCTTCTTTATTTAATTCGTAAAATTGAATTTTAAAGCGTTTTAAAAAGCGATTTCCAATGTAGTTTTTGAGACGGTTTTAAGCTCTTTTTTTACACACAAGAATACCAGCAAGCAACATTGGAAATCCCACCCCCCATTGATCACGAGTTCGAGCCCCTTTACACTCAAAATCTCCTTCCTTTTTCTCCCCCAAACCTACACACAAGCAGGCCTTCACCAGCCCTCTACACCATGTTTTTTCGAGCCCAAACATAAGCCAAACCACCAAGTATTTCCACCACCAACCACCACCCCTCACATATCCCACTACCTTAACCTTTACCCCAACTCTAGCCGTGCCCAGAACCAGCCCAGAGTAGAGCCCAAACATCTTGTACCCGAGGCCTTATTTTGAGCCCTCAAAACAGTGGAGTAAACTCGTCCCCTCTTCGAGCCACATTCCAACCATTTCCTTCCTCCTTTTCCTCTAGCTTATTCTCCAAGTAAGCTACAATTCAACCCTCTGTATATTTCTCAAAACTGAAAGATTTTATCCTCCCATTATCCTTTTCAAAACCGACTCAAATTCCATTCACCGCAATATATCGTCCCCATGTGTTTCCTTCTCCTCATGCAAGATAATTTTCCCCTCCCAACAGCATATAACCGAGCTAACCTAACCCTAGAGCACACCACCCTTCATTCCCTATATAAACCCGTCTCACTTCACAATTGAAACACGGTTTTTTCTCCTCTCAAAACCCTAACTCCGCCTCTCAAACCTCACGTGTATAAGCAACCCTAAACTCCTATAGTACCCATAATAGAAGTTTTAAGTTCATACGAAAGATTAGACAAGCTTTATAGCGTTAATTCGCTCCATTGTTTGTGTTTTATCGATCTCTGAACAGCCAATGGTTTCGTTTGTTTTAAGTCGTGTTAAAACCTTTTTTGATTCTATTTATTGTTATAAGACAAAAATTCATATTTCAAGGATTCCATAACATCTTTCATTTTTAAATTTGAGTAAAAAATGAAGTCAAAGTTTGAAAATCGTTGCACGAAGTGCACAAAAATCGCTTTTTTTGTACTGCTCTTAATTCGAGTCGTTTTCATTTTTTTTAAGATCAATTTTTCTTATGTTTTTTTTGTAATAAATCAAAAGTTCGTAGTCCACGATTCCAGGACATCTTTCGGATCTAATTTTCGTTGAGAAACGAACCCGTGACATCGATTTGAAAATTGTTGCGCAAAGCACCTCAAAACCGCGAATTCAAGTTTGAATTTCTTGTTTGTTTTTGATTTAATTAAAAATTTAATATTTTATTAATTTGTTTGAAAACCGTCGAAGACGTACCTTCTAGAAAAGCTTACATACGGGATCCGACCATTTCTTATCATTTTTTCTCGTGTGATGCACGGCCTAAGGGCCTTTTATTTTGTTTGTTTTGTTTTTATTTTTTTATCGTTTTTTTAATTACCGTCCCATTCATTAATGTTTGATGTTTATAATGTTGTGGATGATTTATGTGCCATTTAGGACTAGTAAATAATATTAATTACATGTTTTAATATGCTAATATGTTTGTCTAGTCTTTTATTAATTCATAAGCATGTTTAATTTAAGACGGTCTTTTCATGTTTAAATTTATGACCTAATTAATGAAATAAATTGGGGTTCAAAATGAGAAACATGAGCTTTAATGGTTTAATCATATATGTTTAATTTAATTAGCATGTTTTAAGTTGAATATGAGATATTTTGTTTTTTTTTTTGCATGTTTAATTTTATCCAATTGCGATGTATACATGTTTGTTTATCGTCGTTAATTCGTGACTTGGCATCATTTAATTTGTAGAATACATGTTAAATGAATTAGACATTCATATAGGTCATACATGAACTTTAACTTGGGATTATATGAACTTCTTTAAGGATTAATGAATTCATCTCTCCTATGACGATTTTTCGTTAGTTAAAACGCGCATGGTTAACATCCGTTTTATGACACTCGATGACTAGAATAGTCATTTTTTGGCCTACGTTTGGCCGTGTGTGTGCCTCGGCATTTGTGCCATGTGACGTCTCGTTTTATTGCTTTTTGTTTAATTATTGCGATTTTATTTCAATTATAAATGTATTTAATCGTTGTAATTTATTGTAATCATTTTAAGTCGATGTAATTTACTTTATGGGTCATGTTCGTCTCCTTTTAGTGTATGTAAAAAATGCATTTACAAACCTTTGTTTTAATTAGTGAACGAAGTATTTTACTTATTAAACCAAAGAGAATGTGCAACAACCAAAGATATGGTCAAGGACGAAGTCCATCTGAGACCTCAACTTTGGCACAATTTTCGAGGTCTAGAATAGGCTAGTGTATGACGTGTCCCTTTAGCAATTGTAATTAGATCGAGTTGTATTTAATTCAATTGTTTGCAAGTCGAGTTGACGAGAATCGTCTGAGTTGTAATAGGTAGTACGCAATTGCTCCCCTTTCCCCCTACGCCATGTTGTCAATGCTTGTTTAGTATAGTTTCAAATCAATCTTGCATGCTAAAAAAACGTGGAGAAAGTAGTTTAAATTGCATTAGACGATTAAATACCAAGCTTACATTTTAGGTTTAAAATGATATTTTCACTTTCATACAAACGATCGTAGCCCTATCCAATTAGCCATCATAGTCCTTAGTAGAGGCCGTTATTGTAACGGGCGGGGGTGGGTGTTTTATTAACGAACTTCCCATCACGTACTTTCACACTGAACTCAAGTCTATTTCAAAATGGTTTCCAAATTTCCATAAATTTGGTGGCGACTCTAAACGTTTTGCAAAACCCCGTGGATACCGATTTCCAACATCCACATATTAGCGACTCCGCTAGGGAGGTGTAACTTGAAAAAGAAAATAGCTAAAAGGATAACATTAAAATCATTTTTGCATGCATGCATTACCCATTTTGAGACTTTAGGAGGACCACCTCACCCATTGGAACGATTTCAATGGTTAGGAGGTGATGTCCACTATGCCGATTTTATCAAGATGGTACCACCGAGGTCTTCTAGTTCTAGTTCTTACCATATTGCACACTTCTGCTTATGGAAGGCTTAACTATMTTTGACAAGGTGGATCATTGGCATAGACCCAATTAGAAGACCGACCAAGACTTAAAAGATTCTAAGCTCCTGCACGATTAAAATGCGAATTCTCATGTGCTACTTGATCGTCCTCCATGTCTTCTTTCGAAAATGTCAACCGTTTTCTCAAACCGTCTTTTCAAAAAACAATTTCTAATCAAGCATGTTTTCAACTCGGAATGCTGCCGAATTAGATATAGATATTTTTACAAAAATGAGTCTTTTCTAGCCGACATGCTTCGCATTTAAAATCTAATTTTTGAATTATCCATTTTCAAACAATTCCGAAATGATTTTTCACCAAACCATACCCGAGCATAGAATATGTTTCGAGTCAACTTTAGCCCTGTCGTAGGTTCAAGTGAACCGTGTATCTATCTAAAGACAACCCTAGTGGGTTGTACAAGCCACCTCTTAGGTCCAAGTCAAGTGTCTCGACCTTTTTGGTCAAAATCAAACCACAAAATGTCTATATTAGGATACTAGAGACGTTATGTTGAACCCATGGACCATGTTTGGTCCAATCACAGGTTAGTCACACTGAGTCAGTGTTAGGTCCTAGTTAGGTCTAAGACCCCTCTCCCACGCGTGAGACTTTATACAAGTGAGCCACTTAGCTCATTATCTAGGTCTAAGTCTGTCTTTGAGTCAAAGGTTAAGTCTATGAGTTGAGTCCTTATTTGTGCAGGGGTTTTGATTTCAAATATTGATTAGTTCGGGTTTTTTTTGTAGAAAGGCCGACCAAGACTAGAAATATGACTACTGAAACTCTTGTAACCAAGATGAGTGAAACCTTGGAGCAACTCATAGCTCGTTTACTTGTAATTAAAGTCAAGATTGGTGGGAAGTCCCTGCAACCACCCCACCAGAAATGTCTGAGTTTGAAAGACGATTCAAGCTCCTTGAAGATCAGCTGAAGCTCTCTCAAGGGGAGAGCATCCACTATGAAAATTCAAGGACCTATGCTCCGGTCCAAGATGAGCTCCCCAAGAACTTTGTGCTTAAGGATATCCCTAAATTCAAAGGAACCGAAAACTCTTTACAGCATATAAGGTCTTACAAGGAACACCTTGCTCTGAAAAGTGTGCCTGCCAGTATGCTAACTGCTATCTTTTCCCAATCTTTGGAGGAACATCCAAGGGCAGAGTTCTATAACCTAGATCTTAAGAACTATCCTACATTCAAAGATCTTCACACTGAATTTTGTAAGCATTATGCTGACAGTGCGGAGATCCAAATAACAATGAGGACTCTCGATGTCATGACCTAAAGGGAGAAATAGGGCTTCACTGATTTTTTAGCCCTTTGGCGCGCTGACAGTGTGAAGTTGACCAAAATGCCCGACGAAGTCGATATGGTGGATAAATTTGTGAAAAACCTTCAACCTGTCTACCGCAATGAACTGTAGTACCAAAACTTTACTACATTCAAAGATCTGACCCGCATTGGAAGGAAAATCGAAGATGACCTCCGTGTTGTGGAAGCCGCTAAACCAAAGGGGTACCATAAAGATTCTTCCTCCATGTCAAATACATCTTCCAATACCAATCATATTCAAGATATCAATTATTTGGGAGGAACTTTGTAACACCCCCATTTACTCAGGAGCCTTTAGCAAGACATTCCTAAATAAATAAGACTGTTACCATCTCCGTTGCCTGAGGTAGTGATTGCAAAGATAACGAAACAATGGTACTTTAAATTAAAACTTTAGCGTTGAGCCCAATTATTACAAACCAATACCAAAGTACTTAAATTAAATAGATTACAGTCACAGCGGAAATAAAACTGAGTTATTAACTAAAGTGATCTAACTTCTAAGTCCTCTTATAGCCTCAAGCCATCCAGCTCCCAGCTTAGTCTACTGAAGTCCTGTCAATCAATCTTCCCTCTAAAATTGGTTCATCACAGGTGTTCACGAATACACGGTCAACCACGTGGTTGAGTAGGATATAAATAAACAACAAAGCAATAGTAATGCATACAAATATGAGACTATGCAACCGATGCACCTCCGCATCCAAACACAACTCCTATAAACCCCGTGATCACATCCCGATTCACCCGCCTTGCCATTCCCTAGGCCGAGGTACAACTCAACCGTCGTTGAGATCCAGGACAATGCCTGAGGACACCATGGTCAGGGCTGCAGACAAGCCATAGGCTTAAACTCCTTCACCATTTCCAACTCCATCTCAAATCAAATGCATGCCATGTCAATAACTAACTAACAATGCATATATCCATGCCAATACTTTCATCCAATATCGTAAACCATCCAAACAATGCAAATTGCACATGACAAGCCAATTATCAATAATATACATCTCATGCCTTCAATACTCATTCAAACACTAATCATCCAGATAACCAATCATTTATATGGGCAAATCAACCAACAATAATCACATTAAAAGCGTAGTTGAGTAGGTATATCCTACCTTGCAGCTAGCAATTCCGTCAGAAATTCCAATCAATCAATTAGTAATATTCCACCTCGAAAGCGTCACCTAAAACAAATACTTTATAATTAATTCATTATTCGATTATTAACTTACGAATTATATTATTTATTAATTACTAACTAATTATTATTTACGAATTATAGACGAACTATCGTCGCATATTAATCAAACTAGTACACCCAACATCCCCTTCGACCTACGCACCAAAACACGGCCCTAACACCTCCCCGGCCACCTTCTACCGCCTGCCCCCACCGTGGTCAGCCACCCTGCACCATAGTGGTTCCCTTTGACCATCTGGGTCCTTGCCTAACCCAAACATCGAACCAACACAGCCAGCCTTAGCTCCCCTATACACGGTCTCCTATTCAAACCCAACAACCAACACCTCACACGATTGACACCATACACCACCGTTCTGACCACCACGCCACCACTGGCCACCACTCACATCACCACTGATGTATGGCGACTCCAGTGGTGGGATCCAACCACCCACGACACAACTACAATGGCCCCACAACTCGTCTTAAGACGGTTGCATCAAAACACGTCTTCATCCCTCTGTTTTCTAATACTCCGGCCACCATACGCAACCACGACCACCGCCAGCCACCAAAACTACTACCCTAGGTTTGACTCATCCCCTAGAAACCAACCGTACCAACCCCGGGTCAAACCATCAAGTATTCGGGTCCCAATTGCGTTTTCAAAACCCGCGCACAAACCCCCTGTTCCCGTCCTTTTTACTGTTTCTCCGGCAACCACTGCCGCCTTCGACGGCCTAACCTAGGTCAGACTAAGGTCACGGTAGTCTAAGGTATAGTCCACGGTCATAACACGAGTCCTAGGTGGTTCATATGATGATTGTGTCGATCTCTAATTCTAGCTAGGTGAACGATTAATTAAAATAATTTAAATTACGAAATCGTCTTACCTTCTATCGATTATGCGATGTTTCCTCCTTCTAGATCTCCTTTCAGTTACGAATTTTCAGATTTATGATGATAAATGATAGGGTATGGTGTATGTTATCCTATTTATATGAAGTTAGGCCCATATACAAGTCCATGTCCATATACAATTCTATTTATTGCTTTATTTTATTATCGTATGAATACTAATAATTATTATTTACTTATCATTATTATTATTTACGTTATTATTATTATTATCATCAAATTCCGACTCATAATTTATTATTATAGCAAGCCTTTAATTAATTATTCATATTTGCGTATATTTTTCATATAACCTTTATTAAATTACGGGGTATTACAGTCTTCCCCCCTAAAAATGAACTTCGTCCCGAAGTTCGCCCAAGAATGCTACAAAAGCCTTACTACCATCACCATATAGACACCACCAAACACACAACTTGACATATTTACTCTACCATTATAGAAAACTAAGCACAAAATAAGGTCAAAAATCCGAAGTGTCACATCCTATCCCCCCTAAATAAAAAGGGTTACGTCCCCGTAACCAACATACCTTAAATAAACAAATGAGGATATTTTTCCCTCATTACTGCCTCAGCTTCCCAAGTAGCTTCTTCTACCTCATGATTAGACCAAAACACTTCCACCAAAACCGTCTCACCATTACGAGTCTTTCTAACCTTCCTATCCAATATCTCTCTTAGCTCCTCTATATATAACAGTTGCTCATCAATCTCTACATGTTCAGGCTTCAAGACATGGGTAGGGTCACTTACATACTTCCTTATCTGCGAAACATGAAACACATTGTGGACCTTATCCAAAGCAGGTGGTAATGCCAAACGATAAGCTACCTCTCCCACTCTGCCTAAAATATCATATGGTCCAATAACTTCTGACTTAGCTTCCCTCTCTTCCCAAACCTCATTACTATTCTCATTGGAGACACTTTTAACAATACTTTATCCCCTACTGCAAATTCTATCTCACTCCTCTTCAAATCTGCATAACTTTTATGCCTATCCTGTGCTGCATGCATTTTCTGCCGAATCACTTGCACTTGCTCCACCATCTCTTGTATCATTTAAGGTCCTAGTACTACCACATTCGCTCTGTCATCCCAACAAACTGGACTTCTACACTTCCTCCCATACAGGGCTTCAAAAGGTGTCATACCAATGCTAGCATGATAGCTATTATTGTATGAAAACTCTATCACATCCAACCTATCTTCCCATGATCCTCCAAACTCCATCACACAGGCTCTTAACATATCCTTCAATGTTTGTATTTTGCTCTCCATCTGTCCATCAATAGCTGGATGAAATGCAGTGCTCATCTTCAATTGAGTCCCCATCAAAGATTGTAACTCTTGCCAGAATTTAGATATAAATCTTGAATCTCTATCAGAAACAATGTCCTTAGGCACACCATGGAGCTTCACCACATACTTGATATACGCCTTAGCCAACTCAGCTTTACTCCAAGTGTCTTTCATAGGAATGAAGTGAGTCGACCTAGTCAATCTATCCACTATCACCGATATCATATTATTCCCCTTTTGGGTCCTAGGAAATCCTGCTATGAAGTCCATTGAAATGTTCTCCAATTTCCATTCAGGTACATCTAATGATTGAATCTTACTCAGAGGTCTCTTATGTTCTCCCTTTACTCTTTGACAAACCAAGCATCTAGCAACAAACTCAGCCACTTCTTTCTTCATATTAGGCCACCAGAAATTYTTCTTCAAATCCTTATATAGCTTATCTCCTCCAGGATGAACAGAATATGGAGTAGAATGAGCTTCAGTTAAAATCTTCCTCTTTAACTCTTCATCACTTGGTACACACCACCTTCCTGCAAACCTAAGACTCTTATCCTCATGAATCTCAAACATAGAATTTCCATCTGTCCCGACGGTACTCTCCACGGTCGTGCGCCACTTCCTGATCTTCTCATCCTCTTTCTGCTTTTCCTTAATCTCAGCATATAGCTCTACTTCTACATTCAGGTCTCCCATTGACTCACCCTTGCGAATCATGCGAATTCCCATTCTCTCGACCTCCTCTTGTAACCTTATCCATGACATAGAAGTGCTGGTAAACTCATTTTAACATATCCCATATGTTTGTATAATGTTTTAGTCATAAAAACATAAGAATCTTATGCATGCAAAACATAATACAAAAGATTGAAGAA
>VHZZ01005085.1:34064-71280 GCA_009801015.1 Silene noctiflora
CCACTCCCGCAAGTGACTCCACTCAGCCGAGGACGCACCTCGCAATACACCGATCACCGCATCCACCGTACACCACCACATCCATCACTCATATCATTCATACTAGATCAACAACAATAACAACGACGACATACAAAGAAGGCAGCAACCAAACACCTCATCAACATGAACATTGACACAAAACTAACCAACGTATAGTACTGATTAGGAAGAACCTACCTCTAGCAAACCGCATCGACTCCGCACGTAGCCTCACCACACAAGCCATCATCGACATCCTATGACACATAACGGCATCTAACATTATTACTACGCACATCACTAAATGACCAGCGATAAAGATGACAACAACTATATAACATACCTATGCCAGCATTCCGGCGACAAGACCGCTCCCCGACTCACTCTCTCGTCTCCCAAGGTGACGCATCTCCCTGTATTCTCAAAAGGGCGAGAACAGAAGGAGCACTAGCGAGGCGACGACATCTAGGTTTAGGAATACGAAATGAAAATGATTCGGGTTTTCTAATATCGCGATATATATTTTATCGCTGAACACAACTTACTCGATCGAGTACCCAGCTACTCGATCGAGTGCACCCTACTCGACCGAGTAACGAGGTTACTCGATCGAGTGACCACTGCTAGATCGAGTTACTCAAATACAACACTATCTACGAAAACTAGCCAAGACTCGGCAAGTACTAAGGTCAGTCAACGACAGTCAAAGGTCCCAATAGGGTGGGTATTACATAATGTATGTTGGATGTTTAGTTAGGAAGTAATATAGTTATTTCGTTTTAAGGGAGGTGATGATGATGGATGGTGGGAAGTGTCAGGGGGTTGTGTATGGGTATGGTTGTGTCGGGTTCGTGTCGGGATTAGTTGTCTTTAGAGGCTTAGTTCTTGTTCACCTTTGAGTCTTGGGAAGGTTGAGCTGAACTTCGGGGACGAAGTTCTTTTTAAGGAAGGAAGACTGTAATACCCGCCCTGTTAGGACCCTTTGACTACCGTTGACTGACCTTAGGTGCGTGTTCCGAGCAGTTGTAAATCCTTCGTTGTTAGTGCCGTTGAGTTATGACTCGATCTAACGGAGGCCACTCGATCGAGTAGCCTTGTTACTCGATCGAGTAGGGTGAACTCGATCGAGTAAGTTAGTTTCTCGATCGAGTAGCTTGTGTCCAGCGATAAAATATATATCGCGACTTCAGAAAACCCGAATCATTTCATTTTCGTTTTCCTAAACCTAGATGTCGTCGCCTCGCCTTTCCTTCTCCTGTTCTCATCCCATTGAGGAATTGGGGGAGATGAGTCACCTTGGGGGACGGGAACATGTGTCGGGAAGCGGTCTGATCGCCGGGATGCTGGTATAGGTATGTGTTATCGTTGTCGTCATCATCGTCTCTATTAGTTTTAGTGATGTGTGTAGTAGTAGTGATGGATGTCGTATTATTTGGTATAGGATGTTACGGTGGTTGCTTGTTGTCGTGAGGCTGTGTGCGGATTTGCTGCGGTTTGCTAAAGGTAGGTTTTCCTACTCAGTATTTTATATTTATATGGGATGTGCTGTTAATACGTTGTGCTTGGATGTTTGGGTGTATATGTGTGTTGTGAATTCGTGGTGCTGGAGGTGTTGCGAGGTGCGTCCTCGGCTGAGTGGAGTCACTTGCGGGAGTGGCTTCACGCCCTTGATTTGCCCTCCGTGGAACCCGCCACGGGAGGGGATGTGCACATTAATGAACAGGGTTGTTCGCTCGGATAGATGAGCGGGGCATAGGTGGAAACGGCTGCGGTCCCCCACTGGCAGGGCTACACACCTTGGTGTGTAATCAGTGATGTGATGCGATGTGGCGTGGTGGTGGAGTTGGTGTGGTGTTATGTGTGTTGTTTGCGACTGTCGTTGAATGCTTATATGGTACTGACCTTGTGTGGTGTTTTCCTGTTTGTTTCTTTGTATTATGTCTGTCGTGATCCTTATGGGGAGCAGTTGGTTTTAGCAGGTTGCTTTGGACCTTGCTGGTTTGATCGGAGGGACGAGTTCACCGCGTGTCACGACAGAGTAGATGTATAGTTGATAGTGTCATGAGTTGTATCGTCTTTCTTTTAAGCATGACTTGTAATAACTTGTAATAACATAAGTGTTCTTTTATTGACGTTTGATTATTACTTTACCTTGGGTAACCGAGATGGTAACACCTTTATCTATCGAGGAAGGTCTTGTTAAGGCTCCTTGGTAGATGGGGGTGTTACACCTTCTCCTTTCTGAACCTCTTAAGGGTCTCGGTGAGTGCATCTTGATGCTCGATCATTTTGACAAAATCTCCAATGCTAATCTCCTGAGCCTTAACATACGCAGCTGATCTTTTTGGTGGCATTTCTTTGAGCTATAGATAGGAAAGAAACGTAAGCACATAGCCTATGGCTCAAAGCAAAATAATCCGCAGAAAGACATACTCGATCGAGTACTTATCCGCAATCGGTCGAGTAGACCCTACTCGATCGAGTCTCCACCCACTCGGTCGAGTAACTAAACTTCCAGAAGCCAAACAGACTCTAACACAAAACTTACTCGGTCTAGTCAGACACCTACTCGATCGAGTAGCCCTAACTCGATCGAGCCCCCACTTACTCGACCTAGTAACTATGAAACTGGATCTCTGCTCCAAAATCACAAAAACCTACTCGATCGAGTTACTCCCACTCGGTCGAGTCAGCCCTACTCGATCGAGTTTCCCCCACTTGATCGACTCATGCTAACACTTTACACTATCCTCATGCTTTACATACAACTTTACTTAAACATTAAGAGCGCATAAGCGCATCATATATCACCTTCTACCCACATGCTACTAGTATCAACTAAACATTAACATTAATCATCAAATAACATGTTTCACATCACATTACACATACGTCTATCATCCCCTCCTTTATATTCAACTCAACCACATATCTCACCCCTTATACATGCATCATAGATAAATAAGAAACAGATAGCGATCCCATGACACACCTACTGTGACCGGTGCAAAGTTGAAAGGGCAAATTCGCGACTTTAGGACGTCTCCCAAGTCTTTGCATTAGCTCCTAACAACTCCTACCCGGATTCATTTTAATTTGACTCCCTATGTTCATTAGATTCATTAGTTACAAGTTCCAAAATCGTCGCTCTGATACTACTTTGTAACACCTCCATATACCAAGGTGCCTCACCAGGACCATCTTAGCATAAAAAGGTGTTACCATCTCGGTTACCCGAGGTACAGTAGATCAAAAGAAATCATTAAGAATTGACATTTAACGATTAAAGTTTAAGTGATACAAATTCCAAACCAAAATTCCTTAAAGTGAGATACAACCGTCTCAAAACAGAATACAAAACCAAAACCAAAAGTACTGAAATCAAACTATATGAGACACAGCGGAAACTAGCTACACGACTCAGTGATGACTCCATCCCCAGCAAACCGCGAATAGTCCAAGCCATACCTGTCAATCAACTGCTTACCACCCCCGAATGGATCATCACAGATACAAACACATAACGGGGTCAGTTACTGCATAACACAATAAAGCAATCATAACACCACATCACACTCCTCCAACATCACCAACACCATACATCTGACTACACACCAAGTGTGTAGCCCTACCAGTGGGGACCGCAGCCTTTACCACCTAAGCCCCGCTCACATCATAGAGTGTAAAACCTATGATCCTTAATGTGCACATCCCCCTTGTGATGGGAACCACAAGAGGCGAACAAGGGCGTGAAGCCATTCCCGCAAATGGACTCCACTCAGCAGAGGGCGCACCTCGGGAACCACATATATTAAACACAACCATAATAATAATCATGCCAACACAGTAAATTAACCAATATCTCAATCATACTCATATACACATCGTCACAATCACATATACAATAACTGAGTAAGGAAAACCCTACCTGAGACGTAATCACTGATCAACCATCACAAGCAGCGAATCAAAAGCGTTCCTGTACGAAATCACCGTCTATAATCACATAATCATACAATTACAATCTAATCATCATCAATACTCCCAAAATCCCCAATTTACCCAATTAGGGTTTAAACAAAATTACATAATTAACATAAAATTAGTACAAAAGTCTTGCCCTCAACACGACGATCGCAGTGATATCAAAAGCCCCAAATTACGATGAACGGACGCCTTGATTTGAGAGTAAAAAAGGAGAGTAGATTTAGTTTTTGTTGAACGATGTGAAAGTTTGTAAAGTAAAAGTAAAAACTGATATGTAGATGCGTTGATAATATAAAATAACTTCTCCCATTTTACTTTAAATCAAACCGGGTAAAACCCGTAACTCGAAGCTACTCAATCGAGTAACTAACGTACTTGATCGAGTACGGCCTACTCGATCGAGTTGGCTCAACTCGGTCGAGTACCTAACGAGCAGAACACTGTTAGACTCTGATTCTTCTTACACGATAGAGTACCCTCTACTCGACAGAGTACTCAAAGATCATAAAACACGGTGTATTACAAAAGTAGCCCACCTAATTCCATAATACAATCGAATACAACCAACACAAATGCCGCTAACCCTGTCTTATTAACATATCACTCACTATCAAATCCTATACCAACACAATCCACCAAGTGAAATGTTACATTATACCACCCTTAAAATGAGCTTCGTCCTTGAAGTTTACTCACACTCATAACGTCACTACCTCAAACCGTCTACATTATCGTAACCTTACTTACCTACAACATTACTCTATATCCATTCACTTCGAATACATAAAATATACCCAACCACAAACATCCATAATTCTACAATGAAAACTCAAAACCTTAAAATATACCACATGTAGAAGTTTCAAACTCTCTTTGTCGCTTCCTACTCCTCCTAAGATAAACGTTACGTCCTCGTAACCTAACCACTACTATATCCTTAGCTATTTCTTCCCATTATCACCTCTCATGTCACCGACCGAGTTGAACCTCAACACTCACAACCATTCCCATATCTAAGGCTCTCTTTCCCTAACAGTCTCATACCTATAATCACTCCGCACACCACTTAACATACACCACAAAATCATCAGCATAACCACTACTTCTGCTCTCTTTCGCTATCGACACAGAAACGAGATGCAAGAACCAACAAACGACCAATCTAGGCTTAAGAGATGATGAAGATGATTAGAGAAGAATGAAACGTAGTTTAGGTTTGTGAAAAATGATTTTAGAAACTGATTACACGATATTTATACCTTCTCTAATCACCTTAACCAAACCGCGGAAAAGACCGTAACTGAACCGGTACTCAGTCGAGTAACAGACATACTCGACCGAGTACGACCTACTCGACTGAGTATAACCTGCTCAGTCGAGTTCACCCAAAACAGAACTCTGACTCAGGACTCAAACAGACGCACTCGGTCGAGTATCCCCCACTCGACCGAGTTTCCTAGGCACAGAAAACCTTGGTATTTCACGCATCCTCCATGCATAGAGTGTGCATTCGTGTTGCTCCTCTTTGTGGATCTCACCCTATAAACGTTCTAGAATATAAATAGATGGGTTGTCTTTGGTTTTAAGCATCTTATAATTTATTTGTCATCTTAGATTTAGCTCTGAATTAGGAAGGAAATTTTGGTTCATCTTTGCTTAATGGAAGGCCCGTCCTTCCATGCTTGGTGTAATCTTTCCCCAATTTCTAGGACTTTCAATCATTTTTCTTTTTATCTAATATATTACCTCTTGTTATTATCATTAATGATTGTGTTTGTTGAGATGGTTTAAATGATTCAAACACACTATTTGTAGAAAGCTTGTAATTATGTAGAGATGGTTTAATGGAACTACTTTCATGTGTAAAGGTTTGTATGTGATTGTTGAATACATTCATGAGTGTGTTCATAGAACTTTAGTCTAGATTTTATTTTCATAGGTGGTTGTGATTGAGAGAGTTATAAGAAGGGTACTCCACGGGAAGACTGTGTCAAATATCCTATACTCGCTAGCGGACTTTGTTTGCTTTTTGTTGTAGTCTCGAGTTTTACTTGAGAAGAGTAAAATTCCAAGTTTGAGGGAGTTTGTTAGTGTCTATCTGTGCTGAGTCTTTAGGGTCATTTTAGCGCAAGAAACTTGTTGAATACCCGGTTTAATGCACATTTCATGTTATATGCCGTTACACCATTTTGGTCATAATTATGTTGGCTTGTACTAATTTTTCTTTAATGTATTGCATGTAATTCAAGTTTGTAACTCCTTTACTTGTGTTTTGGGATTTTGTCACTATACCTTGGAAAATTGTGTGAGTTTTCCATTTTTGAAAGTTAAAACAAGAAAATAATGAAGTCAAACCAGTCAAGTCTAAGAAAGTTAAACCGAGTCAAGTCACTCAAAGTCAAGTCAAGAGAGGTCAAGTAAAGTCAAACCAACCAAGTCCATGAAGGGTGGTAAAGGTCAAGGCAATTAAGGGGCTAATAAAAGTTAAAGAAGGAAGCAAAAGAAAGGAGAAAGAAAGGCATGAAATGGAGAAAAAAAAGCTATAGGCTTAAACTACAGCTTGCGGCCTAGATCGCAGTCTGCGGTTGGCTCGATTTCCTTTGTTGCTTGTTTGCATCTTATGTTAATTTAAGGTGTATTTTAGTTAACCTAGGTCTGTGTGCCCAAAGTATAAATAGGTAGAAATTTGAGATCTCATCTATCAGTTATTTTATCATCTATTCTTTCATCTAACTACTTTGAGATCTTTATTTTGGGAGTTTGTTAAATACCGCCCCTAGTTTTACTCTTAACGCCCCTAACAAATTACCATATTGCCCTTAACTATTTACTTCACTAACTTTATTATTTTGTCATACATAATATTCCGTGCTTTTGACTTTTCACTTCTCTCTACGATATATTTTTAACATTATTCTGCATTGATTAATCGAAAATAAGTGACAGTAACTTAAATTAGATATGAATTATCGTATTAATTACCGATGAATTAACAAAAAAATAATATTGAACTAAAGGATTAATGAACTTTTTACTATGTTAGACGATTATTGATACTAACATAAATGATAAATAATGACGATTTAAATTGGGATAAAAATTGATTATTAAGAACGAAAAACTTTAAGCGGCCCTAACTTTGGGCTTGAGTGTCCGTTTTTGACGAATTTTTTTTTTCGAAGTTGCTTATTTCGACGAGAATAACGCAATGGAAAAAAAATTGAAACAATCCATTCATGTAAAACACACGAACTGACCTAGGCCAATTCATGTGGTTTACATGAACTGACCTAGTTCATGTTATTCACATGAACCTTCCTAGGCCAGATCCTGTTTTTTACACGATTGGGCCCACTTTTCCAATTTTTTTTTTAAATTTTTTTTTTTTACCATTGTATTCGTCTCATAAAGTTAAGGGATTTGGAAAAAAAATCGGACACTCGAGCACAAAGTATTGTTAGAAATATTTTTTAGAAAGAGAAGGGCAAACTTGAAATGTTGGAAATGAAATTAGGGGCGGTATTTAGCAATTTTGTTATTTTGGTTAATTAGAAGATATTTATGGTCTTATGGAAAATTAATGTTCCTTTATTACTGTAATCGTACTTAAAGTTATAATCATTCTCAAGTTTGTATGATTTTAATCCCTCTATCTTTTATTAATAGCTACCATTTCATTTTGTATTAATTACTTTGTTGAATATTTTAAATATTTAGTTTGATCATCTTTATGCTTACTCACTCGATCAACTTGTGCTAGTATTGTAGAAATGGTTGAATCTATCAATACAATAATTGTAGCAAGCTTATTGTTTGTCTAGAAGGTTTAATTTAGACATCTTGTGAGCAGATGAATCTCAGTAATCAACTACTAAGTGCATGTTTTGTTGCCCCTTCTAAATTATGGAATTGAAAAAACTCATAAATTACAAAACTGGGACTTGTTTGGTTGCCCATTTTTTACCATAATGTAGGCATTCAATTTTCTAACGAGTTTCTAACTCCCCCACAATGGAGGAGTTGGATTACCTAGCCTCCCTAAGTAATTACAAACTCCTATGTAATTGAATTTTTACCTAGGCAACCAAACGATTTAGCTTAATTCGATATTTCCGTGGAGTTATATTGTAATACTACGGTTTTCTGTGTCTGTAGTTGCTCTATCGAGTAGGGCTTACTCTGTCGACTAAGTCATGTCAGTTTTGGAATCAGGTTCTGCCTGATGGGTACTCGATCGAGTAGGGGTGGTACTCGATCGAGTAGTGGGCACTCGATCGAGTACGTCACTTACTGGATCGAGTAAGTCAGTTTTACGGGTCTTTTTAGTCGGGCTTTGTTAATAACGCGAGAGTGGTATTTAATCTTTTTCCGCCAGTTTCCTTCATTCTATCTTTTCTTAAAATCCCTCAAAGCAAAAAGGGAGAACGTGGTTGCATTCYACTCRYGTTATTAGCAAATCCMAAGGCWWGAGTCGTCGGTTTCTGAAGATCTTTGCATCATTGTGATCGTCGTCTTGTGGGTAAGTCTTGAKTACCATTTTCATATCATTTGGTRTACTTTGATTAAACCCTAATTGGGTGTTTTGGGGGTAATTGGGGATATCGTTGTAGTGATTGTGATTGTATGATTATATGTGTTTAGGAGGTGAATTCGTAGAGGAGCACTCTTGATCGTTGGATTGCTTCGTGATGATTGCCTTACAGGTAGGGTTTCCCTACTCGGTTGCTGATATAGTATGTTTGGCTTGACTGCGATGTTTGCTATATGTATGGATGTGGATGTTTGTTTGTATGTTGTGGTGTGATGGAGGTGTGGTACTGGTGTGTTGCGAAGTGCGTCCTCGGCTGAGTGGAGTCACTTGCGGGAGTGGCTTCACGCCCTTGATTCGCCCTCCGTGGAACCCGCCACGGGAGGGGATGTGCACATTAATGAACTTGGGTTTTCGCTCTGATATGATGAGCGGGGCTTAGGTGGGAACGGHTGCGGTCCCCCACTGGCAGGGCTACACACCTTGGGTGTGTAGTCAATGATATGGAGTGGAGGTGGAGTTGGTGGAGTTGGTGTGGTGTGGCTTGTGCTGTGTTGCTATGTTTGGTTTGTGTTATCAGTAACTGACCCCGTTTTTGTGTTTGTAATCTGTGATGATCCATACGGGGATGGTGAGCAGTTGTTGAGCAGGTTGTTACGCATGCGCATGGGATGACTGGGAAATCACCACAAGTCTAGAAGTCTTCAGCTGTGACCGTTTGTTAGTTTAGTTGTTAGTTTTTGAGACAGATGTATCTTTGTTTAAGACAGTTTGGCTTTACGTTGTAAACAGTTAAATTCTATAATTAAAGCTTGTTTCTTTATTGTCTATTTGATTATCATTGCCCCGGGAAACCGGGATGGTAGCACCTCTATGTCTAAGATGGTCTGGTAAGACACTTTGGAGTATGGGAGTGTTACATATATTCCAACGGGCCACTAAAAGATACCTAATTGGCTTGGATTAGTGGGAGATTATCCTAGCCTTTGGTCCTAGTTGTTAACGTTGTTGTTAAAGTTCCTTTCTTTGTGACTATTGCTGGTTTAAATAGTAGTCATAAAGTCTAGGAAAAGTGAGTATTGTTGGTTTAATCAATATTCATTAGTTGTATGGGATTAAACGTGTAACAGGTTAATAAATACTCCCTTCGATTCACACCAATGGTAATATGGACCCATTTTTTGTGAGGAGAAAAGCGAGTCCATGTTACCATTGATGTGGATCGCAGGGAGTAGATGAGGGATGATTAGTTTTATTTAGTTAAGTTAGTTGTTGCATATTAGTGTCCCTAGTTTTCTCCATATTTTTTTCACATCTAGAAGGTGTTCGTTGATTTGTCCAAAAGACCAAATCTTTCTTCATTTTCACATATTAATTTTCCAAATCCAAAACCCCATTTTCTATGTTAACTGCCATGTTGATGATTGTTAATTCCATGGCGTGTTTATATTAATTTAATTAGCTTAACTTATTTTGGGTAATTATTATCTTAATCTTTAATTAGTTTACTTCATACTCGTTTTTGCTTTAAAGGTCTTTCTTTTGGGTTCAACCCTACACTTCTACTTTACTCTTGCGTTAATCTAGTTTACTGAATGGTTTATGACTTTAGGGTCATATATGTTTACTTCGATATGTTAATACTAGTAAATATAACGACCTAGCAGGGCGGCTAGGGCCCGGTTCAGGCTGAGCCCAAGAACCGGGCCTCCAACTTAGAGGGCCTCATTAACATACTTTGGAAGATATAATTTATAAACATTGAAATTTGGCTATGTGTCAAAATGGGTCTAGCGGTTGAAGGCCTAAAGGGGAAGGTTTTGCAATAAATATCAACCTAGGTTCTATTCCCATTAATACCCTTTTCAATTTTGCACTTTTGATTTGTTTTCTTCACTTTTTTTTAACGTTATATTGTCCGATTTTTTCAGTCATTCCATTATTTTTCTTTGCTAACCTATAATAAAACACATTTTTTAACGTTATAACCTCTTTAATCTATCCATTTTCATATAATTATGAGTTACGAAAATATTATTTGCTTATTTAACACATTCAAAATATTTCTTAAAAGAGACGAGTATTATCATAAATCGTTAAGAGTCGAGTATTATCATAAATCGTTAAAAGTCTCCACCAGGTATCGTTTTAGATTTACGCATATACGTGCGGTATGAGTTCCAAAAAATTATAGGCACAATGGGTAGTATCTTAATAGAGGATAAGGGTACAAATTTTGCCTAGTGGATAGGAGCGGTTAAATCGATATTTATCCATGTTTGAGACGCCCCTGCGACCTAGTGTAAATCCTTGTCACCTATTACATAATATGCGTACCCATTTTATCATTATTCTTGATTTGGACCTATTTTATTACTGGTAATAATACACTAGTTTAGATCCCACGCAATGAATGCGCGGTATATTTATAGTGTTCTTATTTTTGTATTACTTAATCATGTTAAATTAACACCTGATTAATTTTTAATATTTTACGTCATTATATTTTGATATGAGAAAAAGAAATTGAACTATAAAATTATTCAAAAAAATTGAGTAAAATTGAATCGTAAAATAATGGCGATATCTCAGTAATTGTTCATTTTCTCATTAATATATTTTATTTCGCGCAAAAAAAATTTAAAACTTAAAACTAATTCAACTGTATTATGTAATGTGATGAAATTTATTTTTTAAAAAGTATTTTTTATAAGACAAAAACTAATTAATAGTTTGTAGCTTTATATCGTTTATACTTTAATTAAATATTATAGTTTAGTATTTAGTGAAAATTATTTATATTCATGGATTATTTTAATGAAAAGAATTATATAATGAAATACATTATAATTATTAATTCCCTAATTTAGTGAATAAAATTGAATTATCAATAGCGGTCTTATTTAAAAAGATGTTTTTTTAAGGGAAAATTTATGAATTTCTACTCTTTTAGTAGATAGGGGGATTTTCTAATTGTAATTTTTTTTTAATAAACTTATTGACGTAAGAAATAGGGGTAGAACTTAGAGGATAGATTTAAAAAGAGACTGATGGTGCTCACAAGAATTTACCCACCAAAAACGTGCAAACAATGTACAAATAGTGCATCAGATTCAGGCTTTCGTCAGCCAAGTAGGGAATTAATAACTCAATATTAATTAGCAAAGTAATCAAATCATGGGGGTTGACATGAAGATTGATATTATTTTTGTTAAAAAGCAAGAAACCCATCTAACTCTGAAATTATATTGATGGAGTACTTCATGAAAACAAAGTATGTGAGACTCAAGAGCCTCCGCAACCGCTACTTGGTTGCGGGAAAAGACGGTGAATCCGTTAAACAGAGTCGCAATGGCAATGCAATTCGTGCGTGTTGGATTGTCGAAATGGTGGATGCAAGACCCAACTTGATCCGCCTTCGTAGCTGCCACGGGAAGTACCTTACCGCTTCTGACGATCGCTTTCTATTAGGTTGGACAGGTAACGGTTATCAGCTTTTTACTTAATATGCTACATCCAACATTTTTATCCCCAGGTCAAACTAGTACTACATTAACAGTAGAAGAATGAAATGTATTCTTAAGAGATGACCATCGCATCGTATTGATCATAAAAGTAGGTTACAATGTGAATGGTGTTTCCCGGCTCATCTCTCATCCACACTCTAGTAGAATAATTAATAGGTTGGAAATGGCTTTGCAATATACCGCCTGGTTGATGGTTCTTTTAATGAAATTGTACTCAACTAAAACAGAAGGACTAGAATTACTCAAGACGTCAATACAATACAATACAATACAATGAGAGGGGGATTCGGATCCACCACTTCCCGCCCACAAGCATCATCACTTGTATGTTATTGTATCATCCGCGGGACAATTGGTTAACGGAGTGACATAGTGTCAAATAGCAACGCTTTTATGTATGATGCTTGAGGTGTTGGGTTAAATTTCTCTAGTACAGTTTATAATATCTACATTCCTTACATCATCTACACAAACCTACGGGGTCCTCGTCCTTGAAACAAAAGAAAAGCACAATCCTATGGGGTATTATCATGGGAAATTCGAGTTTTTAAGTATATAAAAGCGAGACCTTATGATAGGCTAATAAAATTGCACATATTTTTATTAATCTGGTCATTGTTTTTGTTACAATATGACAGTCTTATACTCTTATGTAAGATTTTTCTTATTTTTTTCTATGCATGTAAGACAAAATTATTTTCTGACAGGTGACAAGGTCTTCCAAGCGTCAGGAACTGGTGATGAGCCATCAGTTCACTGGGAGCCTGTATCTGTAAGCGATCTTCCGTCATACATCAGACTGCGGAGTCCAGTTTATGGTAAGTTTCTAAGGGCTAACGGTGGGGCACCGCCTTGGAGGAAATCGGTGACAGTGGATGTGCAGGAGAGCGCTGTTACCCAAGTTTGGATCTTGTGGTGTGTTGACACTCTTACTGATCAAGGAATCGACAATGACTTGTGTTCATCGGGACATGAAAGTGATCAATCAACTGGAGCATCTTCGCCAACATCTTCTTCTTCTCCCCTCAACCTTCCATTTAAGGTACGCTTAACAATAAATCGGTTTGATTGATACTTGAATTGCGGCTTTGAGATATAATGTAAAATAATACGGAGTACTTTCCTAACTAATTGAATTGAATTATGAATTAGCTCATTCCAAACCCTTAGCTACAATCAATTAATGGTGTTGTATTTTTTGTATACTCAGAGTGGAATACTAGACCTTCATAATGCAAAGATAATCCGGCTACTAAGCCACCATAACAAGTACTTATGGGCCCATGAAGATGGCGACTTGGTGATCCAAGGCAAACACAGCAGCCAGAAGCAGGCGTATTGGGCCGTGGAACATATAAGTCCTGTAAAAGGAGGGAGTTTAGTGCGGCTTAAGAGTAGCTACCAAAAGTACTTGACCGCCACAGAAGATAACTTCTTGTTAGGTGCCACCGGAAAGAAGGTTAAACAAACAGTACCGGCAAAGTTGGATTACTCAATTGAGTGGGAGCTTATTAGGGACGGGAATAAGGTAAGGCTTAAGACATGGGATGGTAACTTTTTGAGGGCTAATGGAGGAGTTCCACCATGGCGGAACTCAGTCACCCATGATCTTCCTCATTTAAGTAAGGATAAGTTACTTTGGGGGATTGAAGTCTTTGATGTTTATGATGATTAAATCCGGGGCTTCATCACCACCTATGTACTTTTATTACTCATGCTTTGTCTCACATGTGTATTTTGTAAAACACAGACATATGATGATTTTGATCTAAAGTCAAGTGTCCCAACGATTTTGTCGAGTTAACAACCCTTGTGTCGGCTCAAAAGGCCATGCTAATGCCATGCCTAACCCAAGTTGAACAAAGTCCAGTTAACTATAGCTTTATGTTCTTTACAAAAGACCACACTATGTGACTATACAAAGAATATATATAATGGTAGTCTTTAAGACTAATCAACAGCAATTTGCTTCACAAAACTTCACCGACGAAAGCTCTGACATTCTAAATCAATGAATTCACCAACCCTGAAGTAGATTATTTGACTAAATCAATATGACCTCTTTTGACACAGACATTAATATAATATTTGCAATCTCCTCAGCATAAGACATTAATATTAGGGGAAATAACATATCGGTAACTCGAAGTTTCATTACATTAACGGTTTTTTTGCACCATATTTAAAGTGTACATATATGAAAATTTGGAAAAAGTAAAAGTAAAACTCTGGCCTAGCATGAAACAGCAATGGATCAACCCGTCTTACTCCCACTTGCCCTCTCACTTGCCTCTTTGTCTCACGTCACAAGCACAAGCTTGTGACGAATTTTGTCCGTCACAAATGAGAATTTGCGGCAATGGATTTACCATACAAAATGTGACAGCAATGCCAAATATTAATAATTTATTAAGCCTTTGTTAGGGCCAATAAGACAGTCAATGACTCGATAGCTGACAAAGTAATAATGGTTATTATTAATAAGAAAACACAGATAATCAAATAGTTTAAGAGCAGCAGCTTTTGATATTCAAAACCAAGGAAAACATCAAACCTCACATTGATGGAGTACTTCATGAGAACAAAATATGTCAGGCTCAAGAGCCTTCATAACAAGTACTTAGTAGCAACCAAAAATGGCGAATCTATCAAGCAGAGTCGCATTGGCAATACAATCCAAGCCTATTGGGCTGTCGAAAGGGTTATCAGTAGACCCAATTTGATCCGCCTGCGTAGCTATCTAGGCAAGCTCCTTACTGCTTCAGACAAAGCCTTTCTATTAGGCTGGACAGGTAACCATCTATTTTTTATCAGACCATCTTATTCATAAGGTTATGATCAATTCAGAAGTCAACACCTCGCTTTTTTTTTTATCAAGGAAACATGTCTCTGGATTTAAATTAGCATAGGGGTGAGACTCCGTAAATCAGGCTCCATACCCGCTTTACGTGCAACTCGTAGAGGTCAAGGATGATGCTATTGTATGCACTAAGACTAATTTCCAACAGGTGATAAGGCTGTGCAATCTTCAGGAACTGATAGTGACCCATCAGTCCTGTGGGAGCCTGTAAGAGATCATTCATTCTACATTAGATTGCGAACCCCTCATTACGACAAGTTTCTGAGGGCTAACGGTGGGGGCCTGCCATGGAGGAATTCGGTGACAGTAGATATGCCGGAGTGTGCTGTTACACATGAATGGATCTTGTGGAGTATTGAGACTCTTGATGATGAGGTTATTGACATTGACCTAAGGAACTCGGAGATTGAAAAGATGTGCTCATCATCAAGTCTTGAAATTGATCAGTCTGTATATACAGAAGGTTCAACACCATCATCTTTTGCTTTCCGTGACCTTTCATACAAGGTACGTTTGCCAATCTATATTAATTCGCCACTTCAAATCTGGCACACAGTTTTTGTCATTTTGACAGAACACTAGGAAATTTTACTCCAACATCATGATTTTTTTTTTTTTTTTTTCACAATATATTTATGCACATACATTAAATTGTATTCCAAGAAATTGAGCTTCTTTTTATCGTGAAGATTACATCATTCAATGCATCTTCAGGCGATTTCATCCAAGGGTTATCAGGAAAAAGTTTCATGTATGTGTTGTTAATAAAAAGATAAGGTTGCACACATCAGAGTCTCGTACCCATCATTGGCAGTAGCCTTTTAACACTTTTCTCTCTGAGAAAACGTTGTTGTTGTTGTTGTTGTTGTTGTTGTTGTTGTTGTTGTTGTTGTTGTTGTTGCTGCTGCTGCTGCTGCTGTTGTATCCGATGCTATGACACGCACACCCACATCCACTTACAGCCAAGGATAACAATCTTAACTCTTCTTCCATAACTTAGCAGGGAATAATTCTAACTACTCCATAATTATGATGCCGTGAAAAACATTAGTCATTTTCATGCAAAGGATATGCAGAAAAATCAAGCGAGACTAAAAAGCTATATGCCAGAAGATCAATGCTTAATTAGCTTCAGTTAGATTTAAAATTATTGGATTAATACAATGTAGGTGCAGCTAGGAAATTCAGATTAGTAATACATCTATGTTCTGGCTGATTTCATATATGCCTGAAAAATAAATCACGGAAAGTATTTGGAGTGTTATGTTACAATGTCCCCGGCTCTCGTTACTTTGACAAGAAAACTACCCCCTTTAGTTTATCCTTATGATAAGAAAGAGGGTCGGATAAATTTGCTGAAAATTGCCTATACTGATTATTTGGGAGTACTTCATAACAAAAGAAGTGAAGCCAATTTAGTCGGTCATGTTGCTTTATAATTCCACCTTGTCGAGTTGTCGCAAACCGATGGAGATAAAATGTCCTTGTAACTTTACTATGGTCAATTAATTGTTTATCTGTATACGCAGACAGGCATAATAGACCTTGATAATGTGAAGACAATCCGGTTACTAATTTATAACAACAAGTACCTAACGGCCCATGAAGACGGCGAGTCAGTTATCCAAGGCAGAGAAGAAAGCCAAAAGCAAGCGTATTGGACGGTGGAACACTTGCCTTTCGCAGGAAAGAGTTTGGTACGCCTCAAGAGTAGTTACGAAAAGTATTTAACCGCCACAGATGATAACTTCTTGTTAGGTGTCACTGGAAAGAAGGTTAAACAGACACAGTTGAAATGGCTGGATTACTCGATCCAGTGGGAGCTCATAAGGGTTGACAACAAGGTGAAGCTAAAGACATGGAATGGTAACATTTTGAAGGCTAATGGTGGATTTCCGCCATGGCGGAACTCAGTCACCCATGATCTTCCTAGTTTAATTCCTACTACCACCTGTATACTTTGGGAGATTCAGGTCTTTGATGTTTATGGAAATTAAGTGTGTGATTTTCAGAGTAAATTATATTTGTATCATTGGCGTTTTGTTTGTTTGTTGGTACAAACACTCTATGTATATGTTTTCGAGCGTTCCTATCTACCTTCTTCATACAATCTTCTCTTCCGCCTTCTACATTTGCTCTCTTACAATCGGTAAAACAATTATATATCACGTGGGGACAGTTGGCAAGTGATGAGGCAAAATAAACAATATTTTAAGGGACTTGCTAAATCTCGCGTAAGAATTTACTTAATCCCGCGCATTTTTTCTTTTTGTCCCGAGTATACCCCTCTCATTTCTCACCCTACCTACAGAGAAATAAGAGAGAAGGAAGAGAGAAAAACAAGAAAGAAATCCTAATTTACTGAATCCCATCGTCACCTCCCAATCACCAACCCCACTTCCCTCCATCGGCACTCTCCCCCACGCCCATCCAGCGCTGCCGACCAACCCCATCCCGCGCCGACTTTATACTGATAGTCTGGTACTTTTGTTTTTTTTCTGCTGCTCCCTTTTGTTTTAGTTTATGTTTTCTGGTATTGTACAAATTCCGATTGATCGATGTCAATTGTTTTATCTTCATCTTGTTTATGATGGATTGGCATAATAGACTACTAGTTCCCGATAGAATGGACATTTGGTTAGTAGTTAGTACTGCTGAGTGTTATGAATATGAATCCATAACTAGTTAACTACTGTATGATTGAGTATTGCTTGCTCTAATTCAGATTCCGTATAAATATTACCAATTGATTAAAAGATGGTATTACAAAACTTGTTGATAAAATGGAAAAATTACATATGTTATACGCGAATTATAATCCATTATCGGACTATTAACGAACTGGGTAGGTTTTGTGAGAAAAGAGAAGGAGATAAACTCTTTTTAGTTATTTTAAGGCGAAGGGTAATTATGGAAGATCAGGGGGAAAATGCGTGGGATTTAGAAAATTAGCGCRCGGGATTTAGCAATTACGTATTTTAATCGATAACGAGGAGGGCTGTCAATGATTGAGTCGGCTCGTTGATTCCTCGGAATCGGCTCGATCAAAACTCGGCTCGTTCTTGGTCAAAACGAGCTCGATCTCGAGCTTGGCTAAATACGAGCCGAGCCCTAGCTCAGCCAAGCTCCGCTCTGAAGCTCGTTTAGGCTCGTTTATAATTTTTTTTATATTCCTTATATTGTAATATTATTTTTATTTCAAATTATATGTTATTTAGACATTTATATAAGTATATTATTATATAGTATTTTTTAGTATTTTATAATTTAGTTGTTTTTTAAAAATATTTATATTTATTTAGATTTAAAATGCGAGAAAGTGAAAATATATAATGACAACTCGAGCTCGATTCGAACTCGAGCTTTTACCGAGCCGAGCTCGAGCTTACATTTTTTAAGCTCGACGAGCTTCGAGCCGAGTCCCGAACTCAGCTCGGCTGGTCTACACCCCTAAAGAGTAAAAGATCGAAGAGAAGGTAGAAAACAGATGGTGAATAGTCCTCCTTATATGTTTTCATTGTACTCCGTCTCATCCTTATTGGGTCCCACCTAAGTTTTCTCCGGTGAAATGGTCTAAGTAAGATGTGTGTTTTGGTATATTTTATCGAGTAGAGGATATTAGATGGGTTAAAAAGCCATCTTATTCGATAATCGTTTATTTAGGTTAGATTTATTTGATTGTACCTATATATATATATGAGAATGATTGTAATGCAAGATAGTAAGAACGTAAATAATTGACACGAGAGATTTGGTGATGTGGAAAATCCTAGAAGGGAAAAGACTGCGAGAGGAGTCACTAGAAATCGAATAACTGTAGGTCATGAGTACAATGATATAAGACGGCTAATTGCTAGTGTTTGAGCTTAGGTTAGGGTTATTGGTTGAGTTGTGAATGAATCTTCCTTGTTGCCTTTCGTCGTCTTTTATATTAGGGTTTAGTTGGCTTGCTTCCCAAGATAACATGTGACGCATGTCGCCCAATGTGCCTTGCTTAGCTCCCCGTCTCTCTACTACCCGTGACCTGTCAACTTCTTCTCCCTAGCTCCAGTTGACTCATAATTTGTAGTCTGGGCCACATATATGGAAATTGGGCCCAAACAGTTTGCCCCTAATTTCTTGCGAGACACACTTCAAGTTGGCGAGCGGGAGATTACTAGATTCAATTTGCACAGTCTTTTTCTCAACTTCCCGTGCACTCATCATTACTCCAACTCCTTTCCAATTAATACCCCACTTCCCTATATCTTCTCCTATTTATACTCCAACTGTCCACATCCTTCTGTCTCTCCTCTATTATTTCAAAAAGTCCTAAATCTTCTTAAACCATTCATCTCCTTCCTCACCTCTTCCCATCTTATCTTCATCGTTCTCGGAGCCACCAGTGTTTAGGTAATCTCCATCTTTCAACGCTATTTAATTATGGGCAAGACAAATACTTGACAATCGTCTTCTCGTCTTCTTCCCCAATAAACCTCGAGCCGACGAATTCTTCCCTTCAAAAAATATTTTAAAATCTCACCACGATTGCGATTTCAAACTCACCCTTGACGGCCTCCCAAAAATTAAGGAGGGTCTTGGTGTCGGCGAGGATCTGGTGGTTCACATCTCCACTCCCGCCCAGAAGGCCGATGCTGTAAGGAAGGGGTGGATCTGCCTGTACATATGCCAATTCACCTATGGGTTAAGGGTTCCCTTTCCTCCGATAGTCCAAGAATTTATTTTAGTGAACCGAATGGCCATTGCCTAACTGGTTCCTTATGTGTGGAGGATATTGTTCTCCACCCTCGTCTTGAATCAAACACTTTGTGAAGGGATCCGTTTAGGTGATTTGGCCCATCGTTTTCTCCGTCGTTCACTTGGTAAGAGTCAGTTCTCCTTCCCGGCCAAAGACAGCTACGAGAACTTTCTCAAGTTCCCCTCCAAATCGAAGGAGGAGGATTGGTTTGAGAGATTCTTCTTTGTCAAAATCGACTCCCATGGGATCCCCACTGACTACATCTTTAAGGAATAGAACTTGACCAAGAGTAAGTTCTCTCTTGTTCTTTCCTTTATTGCGTTTCTCACCTTCTTACCCTCTGTTTGCATGTAGCTCCGCTTCAAACTCTTAAGTCTGCCGACGAATAAGCTTATTTCGGTTGCCAAGCTCTTTGTTTTGTCTGTAGAGAAGAGAAAGTTTCCAGATCTGCTTGTCGGTTTCCCCCCTGTAACCTCTTCAACTACCTAGCCTTCAACTGACACCATGTCTTCTGTGGTAAGCCATCATTTTCTGCTTTATCTTGTTCTTCCCGTTGTTTCTTGATGGTGCTCTTTTATATGCTGGGTTCTGGTGGATGCTTGACATCTGAGTTCTGAATATGCAGAAAGTGCCGAGCTTAGTCCCTTTAAGATATTGGTTGAAAACGCCAAGAGGAAGGGTCCTGGTAGCTCATATTCCCCTGTTGTCAAGAAGAGAGCCCCTGAATCATATTGTAACACCCTCATTTATCTAAGAGTCTTTATGAAGACATTCCAAGATAAATAAGACTGTTACTCATCTCGGAGTCCTGAGGCAGTGAATAACAAAGAAAACAAACCACGGTACTTTAAGTAAATTTAACTGAATAGTCACTTTATTACATTTGTCCAACTTAAATAAATAAAGTATTAATAATTAAATTACAAGTTACGCAGCGGAATATAAATAAAGACTGTATACTAAGTAACTGTCTAAGACTAAGTGATCTAAACTCTAAGTCCATCTTCCTGAATGGCCGAATCCTCACGCCCTACTTCCAAAAGCTTAGTCAAATACCTGCTAATTAATCTACTCCCCAATTAACCGGAAATATTAATTGGTTTACCATAAGACGCCATCAATTAAACCAAACATCAATTTTATTTTTAACATACACAGAAAATACATCAACCAATGGTCGAGTAGAATATATACACAATAATAATGTAAATGCTATAAATATAATGTTATATGTATGCAACTGGCCATTCTCCGAGACACCCATTCACCTCCGAGAAACCCATTCATCCCGCCAATCCCTGGATCAGGGTATACAATCATCTCAACCCGAAGTTGAGGCACAATAACACCCAGCGACATGTCCTGTAGAACAACCTGGAATAAAAAATATTACTCATCCCATACAATATATGTCAATGAATGCAACAAGATAATAATCCAATCCAATCTTATAATCTCAGCAACCAATAATATGCCAAACATGAACATCCCAATCATTATAATTTATCTCATCAATAATCCAATCAATCACATAAGATATAAAGCATAGACACATTAATTGAGTAGATATCCTACCTTTTCGCAAAACTCCACATAATGCAGCTAAAATAATAATCCAATCGTCAATAATATTCTTCCAGGAATCCTTCATCTATCAAATATTAATTACATTCAATTATTACTCCATCCAATCACATAATCAATTTAATTAATGAATTAACATTACGATTTATCTAATTAATGAATTACAAAACCGTTACCTAACAATTGTAATTACTAACTATCTAATTATCTAATAATTAATTAAACTAACTAATTACGAATTAATACGTAAATTAATATAATAAACCCGTCTCAAAAATAAACAAACCCAACCAATTACACGGCTTAACCCGCGATCAACCACCGCCCAAAACCTCCCTTGCCTACGGCCACCCTCGCGCCAACCATCACCCTCACACCACCAACCTGACCACCCAACACCCACCGTCAACAACCACCATCATACCACCAGATACGCCCCTAAACACCCCAAAAAACTCACGCCCTACACCCACACACAACACAAAACCCGACACCTCTCAACAACACCACATAACACCTCGACAACCACCAGCAGCCACCACCGTGGTCTCCCCTGACCCACGGTGATCCAACCAGCAGCACCGCCTCCCTCAGACACTCCAGGTCCAAGCCACGGTGGTCCAAAACACATAACCCAACAACGTACACAAACCCGTCAACCCTATGCGCAACTTCGGTGAGGTAACCACCCAAGGCACCTCTTATAGCCACCCTGACACCCTCACGNAACGTACACAAACCCGTCAACCCTATGCGCAACTTCGGTGAGGTAACCACCCAAGGCACCTCTTATAGCCACCCTGACACCCTCACGGTGGTCGACTCTAACCCATAACCAACGACAACCCCTACCCCAGTCACGACTCCCCTTAAACACGGTGCAATCAGCGTACTTAAGCACAGTAAAACAACCCATGACAAACCCCCATCCCTGGTTGTCAACGACAGTCAAGGACAGACGCGATGGTCACAGCTAGGCTACGGCTAGGTCAAGGTTACAGTCAAGGCTAAGGGCTAGGGTCACGGTCAAGCTAGGTTACAGTGGTCAACGGTGTAAAATAAATAATAAAAGACAAATAGTTTATAAGACAGTTTTATGAAATCTTACATTGAGACAAACAATTGAGATCTAAAAACCTTCTAAGCCTCTCTCTCTCTCTCTCTCTACAACTTATGAGATTTATGTAAAATTAGGTCTTATGAAAGGGTTTGTCTTGCTTATAGTGTGGTAGGGTACTCATAATTAGGAAGGGACTAGAAAATTACCAAATATTATTATTTACTATTCTTACTAGGAGTAGGATTGTTATAATACTTTTATTACTATTATTATGTCATATTATTAGTATTATAATTATTATTATTACACCATTTGTCTCATCGGTTAAAATATAAAATTAAAGGAGTGTAATTTATGAAAGAAATATAATTTATAAAAATAGTTTTTCTTTATAAAATACATTTATCAAAATACCTTTGACCAAACCTTAAAATACGAGGTATTATACATATGCTCCCCATGTTGTAGAGGCCACACCAATTTCTCGTCTAAATCCTTCTCCTCCTTCCAGCCCTGCTGCTGGTGAAGGGAGCTTCGTCATCCGTGTCCTCATGGGGTTTGGTGATACTAACCTGGCCCCTGTCTGGCCTGCCATGGAGTAGTTTCTACTTCCCATTAGCATTCAGGAATTTGACGAGATGGGTCCTGAGGAGATAGCGGATCAGGATGTGGTGAATGCTTTCTCAGTATACGCTTATTATCTAGCACTCTACCCTGCACTTTCCTTTTCAATTGTTGATTCATTCTGGTAGTCTACCTTGTTTTGCTAACCTATTTTACTCTGTCCCCCAAACGCTGCAATCTGCTCTCTATACTCGCAAGGTGTGAAAAAAGGCCAAGACTGAATGTGCTGCCACCAGTTCCAAGAACAGAGAACTAGCCAACAACTGTACTGAGCTTGATGAGGCTGTCGCAACTTATCAAAAATAAACCAACTGGTCTCTAACTAATATAGCTAGGGAAGTCGGGATTGTATCCACAGGGAGGCTAATTGTGATCTATCTGTTAATCTAAGTCGGTGTAAGCCATAAATGGGTTTTTTTTTGTACTAAACTAAATGCAATTAAATAAAAGGTTTAAAAAGAGAAATAAAGTCGAGAGAAATATAAGAGAAAGGAGCTAGGACATCGGTTCACCATGAATTATTATGGGTCATAGGTAGGGTCAAAGGTTAGTCTCAATCACCGATCTGTAGGGCAGTGAAAAGGTCTTCTCGGTCCGCTATTCGCCCTAGAATATTTCTAGCGGGCTCTCGCAACTTATTAGGGCACTCTAATGATTACGACAGGTCTAACCCTTACCAGGCTTTCGATCTTAGGTTGGGGTTTACTAATTCAATTAATCAATTACGTCGACTTAACCAATTAATCACAATTTAATGTCAGAATTAACAACATAGACCAATTTCATCAACTAATATAATCACCCATTAATACCGTCTCAATCTATGGCTTCCTTAAATCCTAGAAAAAGGGGGTTTAGCTACTCATAATGAAAATTGCAATAATAATTGAATAAGATGATAAAGGGAAAGAATTCATAATGAAATTAATTGAGAGATTAAAAAGCATAAATTAAAAGCAACGATAATAAAAGGGAATATTGAAGTTAACAACGAAGAATTAAAGCGAAAAGCAAGAATTAATATTACCGAATTAAATCCGAGTTAAGCAATGGAGAAAGAGAATTATTCACTACAACAAATTATCACTTGCGCCACGATTTAATATGCCACGGAAATTTATAATTCGTGGCTAAATTCTGCTTAGCCATGGGAAATATTTATTCATTATTTTGGAAAAAGTTTTATGCCACGGGATAACTTTTACCGTGGCCAAAAGTTACTTGCGCCACGAATTAGGCTACACCCGTGGCAAATAATCATTATAGCCACAAACTATGTCATACCTGTGGCCAAATTTTATTTAGCCACGAATTGTTCTGTGGCAAATTTTTTTTAGCCACGAACTAACAAACACCCATGGCGAGTATTCTTTCCGACTTAAATTAAGATATGTTCATGTTAAGGCAAATCTAAAAATTGCTTGCTTAAAAAAACAAAAAATCTGAATGAAATTTAATAAATATAAATAATATGCAAATATGTTTAAATATAAAATTTTGAAAACAATTTGATCAATTTAGTGTGTGTTTGGCTTAACTTTTCAAAGCGTGTTTTTGGACTTAAAAACACTTTTTGGCCAAACATATCATAAATTTAAATGCCAATAGTAGATTCTTAATAGTTCAAATACCACATTCTTGCCCATAAAAATATAAGCATCAATTTGATATTTCTGTTTCTTGAAAACTACTTTTGAAAAATTAAGTTTAAAAAATAGAAACTCATTTTAACCCGACTAGGCCAAACATGGTTAATTATGTTTTGTAGGTTTTTAAAAACATTGATAATTTAAAAAATTTATTTTAATATATAATTCTGTTTATTAAAGTTGTGAATTTCTATTATTTTTTTAATTAAAACTCCATAATCTTAAATAAAAATCTAAAATGATCGTATCACATTTAAAGACATAACATATAAAACTAAATAAATAAGTTATTTATCATCTATCTTAGAGAAATCTAAAATTAATATATTGTCAAACTATTTCATTCAAAATTTGAATTACAATTTTATTTGTAATATATTTATAGAAAAATTTGAATTTGATATAAAATTTAACTTGGTGACAAAAAAAATTTGGGAAAACTTTTTTAGGAATTGAAAAGAAACGACAATAAGATTAATAAATTGATTAAATAAAATAAGTGCGCTAAAATATGAAAGTAAAAAAATGATCTCCCACAAATCAGTTAAGAAAAAAAAACATATTGATGAAAAAATTATGGATATAGAAATTAAATATGGAGAAATTTTTTCATTGAAAATGAGCGCATCATAGGGAAAATAAAATGGTAATTATAATAAGTTGAAGTCACATGTCCAAATAATCTGAAAATTTTGATAAATGACACGATAAGTCATAACAAAGAGAAATCAGTTTAGGAAAATAAGCGATTATGTTGTAAGACAATATTTTTCGTGTTTTTTGGGTAAAAAGTAACTACTTTTTGGTTAGTCGTGACCACTGGGGGGACCTTTAGTTATAAAAAAGTAGTGATTATTTTAACAAAAAATGGTCACATTTTTCATATCCAAGATACGACGGTCATAAAATATAATTTGCGTAGAAAAATATACGAAAAAAATGAGTATAAGATAAATGAAAATATGAATGTCGATAAATTAAAGAAATAGAAATATGTTAGGAAAATACAATTAAATTTACTTTTTGGAGAAAATGGGTTTGCTGATTTCGATAAAAAATGACGTCAAAATCATTAATTGGGAGGTTAATGTCGAAAATTTGATTTTTTTTTGCCAAAATAATGTTGTTCCCGCAAAAAATTATAAAACATGCAACTTTTTTGAATTAAATAGTACTAAAGGTAAATTTTGAAAGAAAAAAAAACTTAAAATAATTCAAAGTGCTAATTATATCAACAAAGTAAACTTTCAATTTCGGAAGAACATCAAAAGAACTCTAAAGTTAAGCGTGTTTAGGTGAGAGTAATGTTGGGATGGGTGACCTCCTACCTAGCTTATCACAGTTCCATGTATGATAAAATATCCATTGTGAAAAAAAATATTTTATGTTTTATTTATTTAATTTTCATATATATTGTTTGTCACGGGAACTATTTTTTCACAACGGCAAATTTTTTTTGCCACGGGAGTTATTAGCCACGAGAGAATCAGTGGCTAAAAATTCAATCATAGGCACGTTATTATTTTTCCCGTGGCTATCTCTTTGGCACGGCCACTTGCGCCATGAAAGGTATTCCCGTAGCAAAATGATTTAGCCACGGAAATTTAGCACTTGCGCCACGAATTTAGTCGTGGCCCAAGTGATCATTTGTAGTAGTGATTCTAGATCTAAAAGTTTTTAGAGAAAAGTAGCGTAATTCTGTTTTCGATTGAATAAAAGATAACCTAAAATAATGTTTACAAGAGCTTATATAGTCGAGCCCATAAACAAAATGAAATAGATAACACCCACGTCTAAAACGAAATTTGGTCGATCAAAATAACAACTAAGGTCGATCGATTTAATGAGTGTGTAGGACGACATGGATGTGTTGGTCGACCGACATGATAAGGGATGTCAGACGACATGAAGATGGCTCTTCTGCGTTGCTTGTACTGTGTCGAGCAAATCCAAATCAAGGAAAAACTGGCCTACCGACATGATAGGGAATGTCGGCCGACACGTAGGTAGCCGTCGGTAGACAAGGCTTGAATGGTGTCGGACGACTTGTTTGCTATGTCGAACGACTTGTTCGGTGTGTCGGACGACATAGGCGTCTTGTTCGATAGACAAGCTTGAGTATTTCTCCAATGTGATTGTCACTGTGTCGTACAAATAAAAGCTTCGTTGATAGACAGAGAAAGAATTTCGTTAGACAAGTTGTAGTATGTCACTAGACAAGAGTAATTGTAATTAGACAAGGCGGGTAAAATTCAATTCTCACTCTCCCAAACTCGCCCGGGCCTTCTAAACTTCTTCCTTGATCCATTACATAGTGGGTTTAGCTCGTAAATATGTAAATGAGCCTCAATCCCGCAAAAGACATGAAACAACCAAAGTAGCAAATACGGGAGAAAAATAAAGAGAATAAAACAAATAAATTCATAGAAATGAGTGCCGAATAAGTAAATAAATAAGTAAAAAAGGCATGCATCAAACCTCCCCAAACCAAACCCTTACTTGTCCCTAAGCAAGCAATAGACACAAGAAACAGAGGAAAGACTAATGGAGCAGTACATAACTCAGAGGTAGCTATACAAAAGACTTGTTAAACCAATTTAATGCAATAGCACACCCATGCTAATGAAGGAATTCCAAAGCTTAAGCACAAAAACTCAAATGCAAACGAGTTAAATCAATGATTAAAAACTACCAAACCATTGACCTTGCAAGACCATCTATGTCGGACTCTCACAGGACACTCATCTCTCATTTAAGCATAAGGTGAGTACAAATTTTGTAAGAGAGAAAAGAAATAGTCACTCACCTAACTACGACCTACAAAAGCATGCATGCAATATAACATGATAAACATCTCTAGCCACCGTACACATACACTCAAACCAACAAGGTCCAAAACACATACCGAGGACTTACATATGAATGTAAGGTGAGGTAATTGGGTAAGAAGGGGCAAAATAGTTTGGATATGTGGAGGTAAATGCCAAGCTAGCACCAAACACAACCAAAAATAACAGTATTCCACTTCCAATCCAACTTTGAAAACAAAATGTCAATCGTGGCATAAACTCACTCACAACATCAACAAGACTCCTCAAATAACGAATGGGATGAACATAGGAGCAATATACTTTTTTTTTTCTTTCTTTTCAACTTCATTTTTCTTATCATTTTTTTTCACTTCTTTTTTTTCTCATTTCTTTTTCAATTTTCTCATTTTTCTTTTTCTTCCACCTTCCTTCCAACATCCGTCACAAAAGCAATAAAGTTGACCGCAACAAGGCTTCCAAACTTACCAACAAGACTAGCTTGACAAGTGTAGGCCATATAGGAATGTAGTTGAATAAATGGGTCAAAACAAGGCAAATTTGGCTAATGTGAGGCTAATAGGGGTAAAGCATAAAGGAAGGGTCGCCTCTCCATATGTTTTACCACTACAAACCCGAGTGTATGTAGGCAATAAGAGACAAATTTCATGCTTATACAATTTGATGTTACATGCCATGTAAGGAGAACTACTCACATCCTAAATGAAACCGGTCATGAATGTCACAAGTTTATGAAGCTCTAAACCTCATAATGTATAAGTAGTTTGACAATATAAGAGGTCAAGTCTATTCGTTTGGTAGAATTTATCAAAAACTCGTAGACTATGCAAATGAATTTCTCAAAATAGGGTGTCAAACGATGCAAGGCTTAAAACAAGTAGCAAGATTATAAAAGCAATGTCATCACCGTTATATAACCACTCCGACTAAACCTAAGACTCCACCTAAATGCAAACTAAATGCAAACATGTTTTTGTATTTTTTTTGAAAATTTTCAATTTTTTGGGTTTTTTTATGCATGCGAAAATGCAAGAAATATGCATATGGATGCAAAACAGACATATGTATTCCCTCCCCAAACCAAATCACACAATGCCCTCATTGTGTTCAGAAAACAACAACAGCATCAAAATATAGGGGAAAGGGATATACGAACAAAAAGAATGCAAATGAATAAAAATTAGGAAAAGAGACTCACAATTAATGCAAAACGGACCTCCCCAAACCAACATCAAACATAGGGAGGTCGTGGCCATCTGCCACTAATCAACACCCGTAAGATTCGGGTCATCAGCATCAAAAAACATCACGAACATTAAGAACCTGCGTGACACTCAAATGAAAGTTAAGTCTCATTCCAAAATTATATTCATTAAAACTTTGCTAACATGCTAACTAAAAAATGAAATGAAGCATACTTGTACAAAGCTTTTACAATCCGGGTTGCCTCCCGGTCAGCGCTGGTTTATATGGTCCCGCTCGACCTTTGTCACCTCATCTGCAAAAACAATTAAGCAGCCCACAAGATGGCTGCTGACTTAGTGAAGTACCCTCAGCATTCTTGATCTTGGCCTTAGGCCACCACTCTACCTTGTTTTCATAAACAGAAGGGCATACCGTCGCACAGACTATCTCACTATAATTAGCCTTCGGGCGCTCCTTCTTTGGACGCAGCATGAAATCTCCAATCCATCCGCCATAATCAACATCGCCAGCCTTAGAAACTACACCCAATGCACCAAGTTCGCCTCCTAAATCTTCATAGGAGCTCAACCTGTCATGTCCTAGAGAAAGAGAAACAAAAGAATGGTCCTTCATCTCGCTCCCAATATGGGGCGGAGGTGTCACAACAACAGCAAAACATGACTCAACTGGAGGAATATCTGCTACCTTAGCAGATTCTACAGGGGAAACAGCATGGCAAGGTGCAACTTGCATAGGTGCTCTATGAACACTAGACTGGGTGTATGTCAACTTCTCACCCCCACCTTAAATGTCAAAGTCCTCGCTCCTACGTCAATTATTGCACCAGCAGTGTACAAAAATGGTCTCCCTAAGATAATAGAGGTATGAGTATCCTCAGGAATGTCTACGACAATAAAATCAATGAGTATAAAGAACTTCCCAACCCGCAGATCCCCAATGGACGTGACATGGAATGGTCTGCCATCTGGACAGTCATATTTGTGCATTTAAACTCAGTCAAACCTATCTTTTTAGCTAAAGACAGGGGTAAGACACTGACACTAGCACCCAAATCACATAAAGCATTATCTATAGTATGGGTGCTTATGGAACAGGGGACGGAGAAACTACCTGGGTCAGCCAATTTGGGTGGAGACTTGTTTTGTAGAAGTGCACTACACTCCTCGGTAAAAGCAATAGTCTCCACCTCATCAAAACTTCTCTTTCAAGTCAAAATTTCTTTCATAAATTTAGCATAAGAAGGCACCTGAGTGATTAGGTCTATGAATGGAATAGATATCCGGAGATTCTTAACAAGCTTCAAAAACTTCCTGAATTGCTGCTCAATCTTGCCATTCAGCTGTCAGGCCGGAAATGGGAGCTTGATCACAATTGGTGGCTCAGCAGCTTTCTTCTCTTTATCAGCATTTGACTTCTCAGCAGTATTAGAAGTCGAATCATCAATAGGAAATGAACTAGAAGCATCATCAGAAGGTCCCAATTGATCAGTTAGACCACCAGTATTCGAACCACCAACCCGGTTGTCATCTATCTCAGCTTCAGCATTAACATCCAAATTTTCAATAAACAAGTCACCATCATCTCTAGGCATCTCCGGTCCCTCATAAGTGAAACCACTCCTTAGGTGGATAGCATTAACCATTTCATGTGGTTTACCTGGTTGAGAAGGCAATGCACCGGGTTGCCTTTGCGAGTTTTGGCTAGACAACTGATCAACCTGAGTGTCTAACATCTTGTTATGAGCCACAAGTTCGGAAATTTGAGCTATTTGCTTCTGTTGAATCGTCAAACTCTGTTGCAACATAGCTTTGAGTTCCGCCATATCATTACTTGGAGCTTGTTGAGGAGGTTGTATCTGTTGAAATTGTTGCTGATTAAAGTTCTGACCTCCTTAGTTTTGCCTGATAAAGGTACCTTGTGGTTGATTACCACGGTTTTGAGGAATAACATATGCATTGGTCGGCGGTGGGGTAGGATTTTGTAGATTCTGGCTAGTCCATGAGAAGTTAGGATGCTCTCTAGTCCTCTCATTGTAGAAATTAGAGTACGAAGTACCTTGCTTGAAAGACTGATAGGCATGAACTTGTTCTATAGTACTTATACATCCAGCTGCAACATGACCATTAGTACCACATCTCTAACAAGGGACCTCCTGTTGAACCATAGCATGTACTGTCTGCTACTGACCCAAAGACTGGGTTATCTTTAACTCGGCGATTTGTGCAGTTATAGCCTCTAACTAAACTGCAACGGCTCCATCTAAACCACCCCTTCTTGTACTACCTCTCGGGTTACCATACTCAGCAGTGTGAGTAGTTATCTCATCGATCAATTTCCAAGCATTGACATTAATTGTGTTGTTTTAAAACCTCTCATTTATAGAAGAATCAAGTAAGGCTCTATGATCGTCATACAACCTATTATAAAACTGATTGCATAAAAACCAGATCTGGAAACCATGATGGGGAACAGAGCGGACTAGTCTCTTGAAGCGAAGCCACACCCCATTCAGATCCTCAGTAGGACCTTGTTTAAAACTTGTAATCTGGCTCCTCATGGCATTGGTCTTCTGTGGTGGGTAATATCTCTTGTAAAAGTCAAGAACTAGCGAATTCTAATTTGTAATACCGTGTGCCTCCATATCTAAATCACGAAGCCACTCTGATGCACTATCTCGCAGAGAGAAAAGGAAAATAACCTATTTTACTTGGTCCTGAGTCACCCTGGTAGTCAATGGAATAGGGTAGCAATAAGTAACAAATTTCTCCATGTGCTTGGCTGGATCTTCATTGGCTCCACCCCAAAACATATTGCGTTCTACCAGATTTATGTAGGAGGGACGAATCTCGAAAGTACCATTGTCAGTTGTTGGAAGCTTGAATCCCTTAGGGATGGATTTAAGAGTAGGTTCATAATGGCTTGCTAGTGTCTTTGCAGCCATGATCGCAGTAGTGGCAGAAATGAAAGTGTCCTCTTCAAAAGACTGAGTTTCTGCAATATACTCGGCATAAACTATGTCAAGCGTACTCAAGTCTTCGGCCTGACAGATTTCCCTAAAAAAATTTCGTCTAGCCCTTAGAATCTTTTCTGGTTCAAGATTGTATAGCACGAGCTCGGACCTATGAGACCTGGGCATAAACAAACACTAAAGGAAAAGAATAAGAACGGTCTCAAGGAATTGAGGTTCCCTGAGACAAGAGACAACTAAAATGAACAAATAGAAAATGTTGCCTCCCCGGCAACGAAGCCAAAATTTGATGAGGCAGTCGCAACCTATAAAAAATAAACCAACCGGTCTCTAACTAATATCGCTAGGGAAGTCGGGATCGTATCCACAGGGAGGCTAATTGCGATCTATCTGTCACTCTAAGTCTATCTAAGTCACAATTGGGGGTTTGTTTGATTTTGTACTAAACTAAATGCAATTAAATAAAAGGTTTAAAAAGAGAAATAAAATCGAGAGAAATATAAGAGAAAGGAGATAGGACATCGGTTCACCATGGATTATTATGGGTTATAGGTAGGGTCAAAGGTTAGTCTCAATCACCGGTCTACAGGGCAGTGAAAATGTGCTCTCGGTCCGCTATTCGCCCTAGAATGCTTCTAGCGGGCTCTCGCAACTTACTAGGGCACTCTAATGATTATGACAGGTTTAACCCTTACCGGTCTTTCGATCTTAGGTCGACGTTTACTAATTCAATTAATCAATTAAGTCGACTTAACCAATTAATCATAATTTAATGTCACAATTAACAACATAGACCAATTACATCAACTAATCTAATCACCTATTATTATCATCTTAATCCATAGCTCCCCTAAATCCTAGTAAAACGGGGTTTAGCTAATCATAATGAAAATTGCAACAATAATTGAATAAGACTATAAAGGTAAAGAATTCATAATGAAATTAATTGAGAGATTAAAAAGCATAAATTAAAAGCAACGATAATAAAAGAGAATAATGAAACTAACAATGAAGAATTAAAGCGAAAAGCAAGAATTAATATTACCGAATTAAATCCGAGTTGAGCAATGGAGAAATAGAATTATTCTAGATCTAAAAGTTTTTAGAGAAACGTAGCGTAATTCAGTTTTCGAGTGAATAAAAGATAACCTAAAATAATATTTACAAGAGCTTATATAGTCGAGCCCATAAAGAAAATGAAATAGATAACACCCACATCTAAAACGAAATTTGGTCGATCAAAATAACAGCTAAGGTCGATGAACTTGATGAGTGTGTACGACGACATGGATGTCTTGATCGACTGACATGATAAGGGATGTCAGATGACATGAAGATGGCTCTTCTACGTTGCTTGTACTGTGTCGAGCAATTCAAAATCAAGGAAAAACTGGTCTACTGACATGATATGGAATGTCGGCCGATATGTAGGTAGCCTTAGGTAGACAAGGCTTGAATGGTGTAGGACGACTTGTTTGCTATGTTGGACGACTTGTTCGCTATGTCGGACGACATAGGCGTCTTGTTCGATAAACAAGCTTAAGTATTTCTCCAATGTGATTGTCACTGTGTCGTACAAATAAAAGCTTCATCGATAGACAGAGGAAGGATTTCGTTAGACAAGTTGTTGTATGTCACTAGACAAGAGTAATTGTCATTAGACAAGGCGTGTAAAATTCCATTCTCACTCTCCCAAACTCGCCCAGGCCTTCTAAACTTCTTCCTTGCTCCATTACTTAGCGAGTTTAGCTCGTAAATGCGTTAATGAGCTTCAATCCTACAAAAGACACGAAACAACCAAAGTAGCAAATACGGGAGGAAAATAGAGAGAATAAAAAAAATAAATTCATATAAATGCTTGCCGAATAATTAAATAAATATGTCAAAAAGGCACGCATCAGAGCTGAAGAAGCAGCGGAATAAACTGAGGGACCAGGTGGTGGATCTGAAGGTGCAATTGGCAGAGTTCAAGAGCAGGGCATGGTGGATGTTAACTAGCTTGCCCGTACCCAGGATGTATGTCAGTTTCTTTTTTATGGGCTCTCCAAAGCTAAGGTACGGATCAAGGAGCTGACTGAGTTGGCCACCAGCATCGCCATTTATGGTGCTTAGGAAGGCAGGATCAGTTGCATGCAGATTTACGCTGAGGGCATTATGCCTCTTGGGATCTGGAGAAGCTTATCCTACTCCACCAGATATGAGCATCCTGATTCCTGACGATGGAGAACTCAACTCCTCTGTGGGGTTTGCTGTTATAGAGGAAGATGTTGTTGAGGATGATGCTGCTGCTGCTGCTGAGCCTGGTCCAGAACCTACGAAGAATAAAGTTTAAAGTTTAAAACGAAAAGTACACTATGAATATAACAACCCCTTCTTACCCAACCAAGGTAATCGGGAGATGTCACCATCTCTATTTCTCGAGGCAATGAAATCGGAACAATAATTAAGTAACAGTTATATAATAACATGTTTAGTGAATTACATAATGAATACATGAATGAATAATACAAGTCTCAAACTACTAGAACCTTTCTATTGCAATCTATGTCGACTAAAATATTATGACTCGAACAACTCCAATGCTCGTGGCTCGGCCCATCCCACTCGTCACTAAAACCAACCTGTACTTAAATTGCTCCCCATATGATCAGAAATATTATATGGATCAACACATGTCACCCTAATTAAAGCACGTGACAATTTACACACAATTAACACACGTCAATTTCAATAATACAAATACTCAAGACACTACACATGTATATGAATATGCAACACATCAATGAAATGCACAAGACATAATTTAGCAACCACCTCGTCGATACCAGGAACACGTCCACGGTACCAACAACCCGGTGACGGCACCGGAGCACCACTCACCAAATAGACGGACCACATCCTGTAAAATAGGTACTCGGAACACGTCTGTGGTTCCGAGCCTGGGCGCTAACCAGACCCCTATCAGGCGTCATGACACCACGCGATCCCCTCCGTACTCAAGTTATAAAGGTGCACGTCCCTCTTAGAGTGGAAAGCTCTAAGAGGTGATTCAAGCGTAAGACGGTCTCTGGAGCCGTCTTACGTCTCCTCAACAACCAAATATCACCATCACAACTCCACCATATCCTCCCACATATGCGACAATTACAATGAATGCAATATGCGACACACCATGTTAATATACGACTCATCATGAGATACACTCCCAAATATGCCATGAACATCAAACTCCTCAAATACCATAACTCTTAAACTCGATATATCCCATCCTCATGCTATAATGAAACTCCGACAAGAACGCAAGGCTCATATAACCCTTCAATATCAAGATAAGATGCAATACTACCTTTACCATGAAAAGGACAACCATGGACACACAACAAGCATTCATATTACCAAAACCGAGTAGGAAAATCCTACCTTATAACATACTCCATAAGCAATCCGAGAAAAGCAAGATCTCGTCTCACAAAACCGTCTTATTTTACATGCATCACATAATAACCATCACAATATATCCTACACTATTATACAATATAAAATCCTTTATTATTACCCATTAATTACCTATATTACTCATAATAATTAATAATTAGAAAATCCATCAAAAATCCCAAAAAGTTAGGGTTCATAAAAGAAATAGAAAAGGGTAGATTTTAATCACAAGGTGAAAGGAAGAAGGAGAAAGGTATATAATCTTCTAATCCAAGCTTGAATCCCATGGAGAATTGTTTAGGAGGATTTTAGAGAGAAGGAAGAGGATTTGGAGGTTTAGAGAGAAAGAGAATGAAATGATTTAGGGTTAGGCGGAAAATGTATCTCGTCATAGGTCATATCGCCTTAGGACAAGCTGTACTCGGTCGACTGCTGAGTCCACTCGGCCAAGTGTCACTCACTCGGTCGAGTACGGCCTGTGCTTGGCCGAGTGCCACCTACTCGGTCCATTTCACTCTCCACTCGGTCTAGTATAGGTCACACTTGGTCCACTGCACAACCATACCTTACTCACAAGTAGTTTCTCGTCAAGCCTAAGGGTCTTCTTACTCGTCCTAAGGTTCCTTTATAAGTCTCAAATGACCGGGGTATTACAACGAAATTTAAAGCTAAATAGAGTATGTGTGTGTGTGTGTGTGTATATATATATATATATATATATATATATATATATACACACTATCCTACTATGTTTTTTGGGTATTTTTGGTTTTTTTTCTTATTGGATTATTGAAACATCCTCTATACACTACGGCCCCACACTTTGTCAAACATAATACTTTTTCAGGTGGAGTATGTTCCATGGTTTGTGTAGGATTTGACCTTTCATAGTCTTCAATCTGTACCCCCCATGGCCAACTACACTCTCTACCTGGTATGGTCCTTCCCATTTATAGGCAAATTTGTCTGCTTTGTGATTCTTGGTATTTGAAATACTTTCCTGAGGACCAGGTCTCCTACCTTCAGGATTCCGATTCTGACATTATTATTGTACGTCCTGAGTACTGACTGCTTGTAAGAGGCCAGACGTATGTGAGCACTTTACCTCAGCTCATGTATGTTATCCAGGCTCCTGGTCATCTCCACCTAGTTCTTCTCCCCTATCATACATCCATACCTGTGAGTGGGTACCAAAACCTGTGATGGTATTAATGCTTTCGCCCCAAACACCAGGCTGAAGGGTGTTTAGCATGTTGCTATCTTTGGAGTAGTTATGTCTATCCATAAGACCAGGGGTAGCTCATCTGCTCACTTCCCTCCTAAGTCTTCTAGCCTCTTTCTTAGATTTTTTACAATGATTTTGTTGCTGGATTCAGCTTGTCCATTGGACCGAGGGTTTCTGGGTGTTGACTTTTTTAATGAAATATTTCATCTAGCACAGAATCCCTTAGTGTTGTCTGATATGAAATGCGATCCATTGTCACATATGAGTTCAGAGAGGATTCCAAACCTGCAAATAATATTCCATTTAATGAAAGAAATTACTTGCTTTTCTGTTACCTCGGTGGATGCTTCAACTTCTATCCACTTGCAGAACTAATCTGTCATTACCAGCATGTAAACTCTGTTCCCAGGGGCTTTTGGCAATTTCTCAACGATATCCATTCCCCATTTCCTGAATGGCCATGAGGAGATGATTAGATGACGGGCTCTACGGGCCGGTGAATCTTTTAACGCATTCCATTGCATTTGCATGCATTGTGGGCCAGAAGTATCCTTGCCTGAGAGCTTTATTTGACAGACTCCTGCCCCCTGCATGGTTTTCACATTCACCGTAGTAGACAGTTTGTGTTTCTGTCTTATCCAGTCACCTTAGATAGGGGCCTACTAATGATCTTCTAAAAAGCACGTTATCTATTAGTATAAACCAGTAAGATTTCATTTTGAAAATTTTAACCTCTCTTTTATCTGCTGGTAGCTTGTCTCCCTTTAGCTAGTCCGGGTAAGGTTTGCGCCAGTCAGGATCACCTTGTTGTTCCCTAGTGTTTACCAGTATACCCGCACCATTCACCTGCTCTGATTCCAACCGCTCCTCTACTTCCCCCGTGTAACACCCCCATACACCAAAGTGCCTTACCAAGGCCACCTTAGGCATAGAGGTGCTACCATCTCGGTTTCCCGAGGCAAGGTATATCATTAGA
>VHZZ01005088.1:0-12902 GCA_009801015.1 Silene noctiflora
TGTTTCATGTAAGCCCTCCTGATTTTGCAGCTGTTGCTGGGTATCTTCATGAATAKTAACATCACCATTGCCCAAAATGTTAACAAAAACCTCATTTGTACCCACCTCAGTAATATCCATACTTTGATCAGGGAGATGGTTATTATGATCACCATTATTAACATGCATGGTTTCCGTCATCGGATTAATGCCTTCCGTCCTCACATGCAGATCATCTATGAGAGTAATAGCATCACCATTACCAAAAGTTAGTTGCATGTTAGGATCGGGTACATGCATGCCTATATTATCAGCTAGTGCAATATCTCCATCTTCAACATTAGCCATTTGAACATCATTAACACCATTATCATCAAGATGTTGTTGCATGTGAGTCATATAATCAGGTGCTTGCAAAGGAATTCCGTCTTCAACATGATCCAYTTGAACATTGTTCACCATACCATTTATATTCTCCATATTAAGATTACCATTTTGCATTTGAGTCTGAAAAAGATCTATATCTTCATAAATAATAGGACTTGCAAAGGGAAGTGCGGTGACCGCAAACTCCATACCCGGATAGATCCTTCCACCATCAACCAAGCCGAGATCAAAATCAATAACATATTCTTCTAAATAATCAGCTGGTACATAAGAACCCCTTTGATCACCTAGTCTAATCTTAGAGGTAACATTTTCTGTAGTCGAAGGAAAAGCACAAAGATTTAAATTAAACATAGTAAACTGATATCTTGTTTGAAACACAACAAAACCACGATCAATGACACGCTCCAGAGAAGTATTAAGAGAGGAAACAATATCCGAAATTCTCTCTCCGTAAATAGCCACCCTATGCCCTATTCGACCACATTTTGTACAAAACTTAAAAACTTCCTCATATTTGAACTGAATCCATAAGAGTTTATTATTGTTGAATGCAAGGAAAAAACCCGGATTCAAAGGATCCCCTAAACGAATATTGACTCTCATGCGAATGTAATCAGAATCCRGGATTGTATGAAACTCCTCAATCACAGTATCATCACCAAARAGMCGAGAAATAATCTGAGCAGTATTCATATTSAGATACTCRAAGGGTAAACCACAAACCCTTACCCAMAGTTTTGCAGAAGGRAAGGTAACACATCTGGGTACCATCCMTGAKCGCCATTTTTTAAGAACCATAAGAGCGCCGTCRATAACWAGGACACTTCTATTAAAAACATCCTCCAAGTCCTACATGTTATCAAAATGTATAATATAGATATCACCCATACGCCTKACATGCACAWGTCCTCTTGTAGCCCAATGATCTTCAATAACCCTGTTAACACTATAARCCCTTAATAACCTATAATCAACAAAATATCCAAGAAGACAATTATTCCAGAAGGTAAGMKATTCTTCTAGATTTTCCGGATGTGGTGAWACAACGCTCCCACTTCGAGGAAACCTCCMTTCATTRAGGAGGCMTGGAGTTCTTGTAACCTCAGTGCGGAAGTTTATATTGTGAAAAATGTTTTCCAAAGTAGGGTTTTCATCTTCTACATAGAAAAAAGGATTATTCTCCATTATAGGAAAGAGATTAAGAGAATGAAAGTCTTCAGACAGAAAGTGAACTGTATTTAAAAGGAATGTAAGAGGAATTAAAAGGTTTAGGGGCTCGATGAGAGGTAACCAATATAGGGGAAAGAAATGCAATGATGAGGATATGGAGAAATGGAAACGTTAAAGCAAACGCTTATATTTCCGAGAAGCAAGCATGCAACATAAATTTAAATGAAAATATAGTCATGTGATTGAAAAATTATTTTAAAGGAAAACTCTCAGAAGAGAGAAAATTCTCTTTCTATGACTAACTTGTTAGTATTTTAATCACTCTTTTATTGGTGAATTTATCTATTGAGCCCCTTCTTTTAATAACATCTTAGGAAAGTGTTAGTATAGGGTTGTAGATTGGGCAATTTATCATCTTCATCACCTATCCCTCTTCATTTTGCCTATCAACGAGCTTGATTTAATTTGGAGAAAAAAATTAAGTTGAAGTGGAGATTGAAATGTCTGGAATGAATTTGAACCCTTCATTTTGACCGCAGATGAAATCATGGCCATTAATAAGTAACCAATAGCTAATGGAGATAAAAGAGATGGAGAAAATCTTAACACCGTGGATTGTGGGTGGCGATTAGGTCAATTAAAAATTAACGATTATGGCTATTGTTTGGTGGTCTAAATGGTATGTTTTATTGATTATTTAAAAAGAAAAAAAAAAGAGAGAGAGAAAATGTTATGATCCATGAAAGGAGAATATATTAAAAAGATGTTGCTGCTCGGTCAAAATTTTACTTATTTGAACGTAAAAGATCAATCTCGTGGATATTCTCATAAGATATTCAAGTATAAACTCATTTTTAACGTAATTAGCGAGAATATATTATAGATCTTATCACATTTAGTTTATTAATGTGTGCTCTTAGGGCACACGTTAGAAAAACCGATCTTAAATTAAGATGTATAAATAAATAAATTAATTCCTAAATCTCATCATCCTAAAATGGGTCAAACATAAAATCAAAACTTCCAACTCTTGACTAAACAAAAATAATAGAATTACAAATTGCAAAGCTTCTAGTCAAATTGGCAATTAAGTAAAACATAATCTTGCACATTCATGTTATTAGCTAATAGATTAATTATCATAAATCCATAAACCAAGATCATGACAAATTATCCAAAGTGAACACAAAGTTTTGTACAAACAACCAAGCCAAGGATGACTTCCCATGAAGGAGGCAGCAACAAACTCTCCTTACAATGGCTTATCAACCCGGGTTCGGTTTCCTCCATTAGAGACGAGAAGTCATAGAATCGTAATTCCGGTGGATGGTAGAAATCATCACTGGTGGAAGAAGTACTAGTAACATTGGAACCAGAAGTAGCAGAGGTACTACCTTCTGTATTACTATGTTGCACACAAAATTTATGGTTTACTTGTTGGAGCTATTTTTTGCTAAGAAATCGCCCGCCTGGTCCTCTAGCCCGTTTCACAGCGTGTTGATGCCGTGATTCATGAAGGTACGGCTACAGTAAGATCCAACCCGTGTTAGATAATAGATACATACTAGTACTCAAAAACCGAACTTGAGATTTATGGATAAAAGAGTTTACATACCTTACTGTTTTTCAGTTTGGTTCGAGCTGCCTCAAGTTTTGCACGATGCTGGCGTCTCCTTAAGATCCGGGAATATTGCTTAGCATTGACATAAATAGGCTCATTGGTAGAAAGATCGAAAAGAAGTGAAGCTCGAGCTGGTGCAACTCCCATCACTTGGGATGGAAGAAGCTCAAAGGGTTTCTCATGTAAGTAGCCTATAACAGGATAGAAGAAAGACATCTTGGTGCACAAAAGACCAAGTTACTGAATCGTTTAAATAGATGCAAGAAGAGATTATCCAAACAAGCACCCACACAGAATAAAAAACGTAAACAAATGACTGGAACAGGGAGTGTGTATACTCACTTCCCTACTAAAGATAGTAACAATAGCCGCAATGCTAATGCTACTAAGAGGCTAAGTATGTGAAAAGATGGAATCAGCTTTGTCAACGTTGCTTCTTTTAGTAAATTATAAGAAAGATCCTGGAATGATTCCAAGATCCTTCATCACTCATTAAGTAATGAATTGTTTACAATAAAAAAATTCCAGCACAATCTATTATTCCCTTGAAGGGAAGGTTAGTGACATGAAGGTGTCAACTTTAACTAGATATTAGTACCAATTATGGAGTATATATATAACAATAATAACCCGTATTCGATATGCCGCGGGTTTAATTCGTCTTCCATGAGTCCTCCGTACTTGTTTTTTATTAGCTTTATCGCTTCTTTCCGAAAATATATAGAGTACATATTAAGGGCCGGAAATCTTTCAGTAGGATCAACAAAACACCATTCATATTCATATTTCATATCAGCTTTTTATGTGAACACAAATCCTCCATGAAAGTTATACAAGACTACAAACTTGACACAAATAAAAAAGTACAAACTTGAACTACTTAACAAAGTTTGGTTGGAGCAAGCTAAATTAGCTAACATTAGCTAGAAAGTTACAGGATAAATCACTGTCACAAGTCATAACATTGCAGAAAATGACATCTAGAGTTCTTCGTAGCCACGGATTCCGATTCTCATAATGACTGAAGAAAAATATGTACTTGGCTGGATTTCCTCATCATTCTACACCTTCAATGCTTTGCAAATACACATTGCAAGAATCAACTATCAATGATAGCAAAGAATGGTTTGTCTAAGGCCACCTCACTTCCATCTTCCATCTCAGTTCGTCGTATTACATGAGACGATTTTATATGTGAGATGAATCAATTAACCATACAACTAAATAAGGAATGTATTAAGTATTTGGGTTTATATCACATGTGAACCTGCCTCGCACAAGACTCACTGGTATTATAATGTACTGACCTCAAAATAATGTCATCATAACTTCAAGTTAATCTTGTCTGCCCATTTGAAAATATCAGAATACACGCGATCACCTCCTAAATCATCACCACTTTGTCCAGCAGCAACCCTCATGATATCCTCAATTAACGCGAAATTCCCCATTATATCGACGTGTGCACCACTTTGAGTCCCACGGCCTTCTAGAAAGTTGGCCGGAGGAGAATGATCATACTCTCGTACATAAGTTCTTATTCCTGAAGGATTAAACCGGTTCTTTCCACGCCAACCTTTAGCACACATGAAACCCGAGCTTAATACCGGTACTGTCTCGTCTCCATCGACCAGAAAAACTCCGTCTTTTAAAGAACTATCTTGAGATCCCATATTAGCTGATATATCTATCTGAAATGGGATACTGCAATCAGCTGAAGGGGTTACTTTATAAACATATGCTCTTTCGGTTGGGATGCCAACTCCATATAGAGTGAAGATCTCCATGTCAGGTGCATTTGGCAATCTGATCGTTAGGAATAACAACAAAGTCTTAGTCCAAAATTGATTTCTGGTCATCTAATTACATGAACTGTCAATTAATTAACAATAATAGCAAATGATGATGCCCAAAGGACATAATTAGGGCCTTTAGGGGTAGCAAGTTAATAATTGAAATAGAAGCCAAAGAACCTTACTTGGTCTCTAGGGGGTTCGACCAATATTTGTAATGTTGGTACTTAGGATCGTCTAAATTGTCAGCAATGCCATAAGAGAACTGGGAATCACCACGAGCCATCATTTTTGGAGCAACAAAATGAAGTAGATCTACAATCTCACCAGCTGTGTACGTTTTGTAGTCAGCAACAGCTTTTACTCCACCAATCCCCATATCATGATACTCTGTCCAAACATCTCGACAAGTCTTATTTGCAAAATTACTACCCTTTAGAGCACCCTGAACACAAAGAAAAGCTTACTAATTAAAATGCAATTAATGCATTACAATGAGCGCACATATAAAGTTTATCGCATCTCAAGGCTATGGTCAATGGGGAAGATATCAGGCCATTTGAGGGTTGGACTCGTGTCAACACGCTACTATCAGGTCATTTCGGGTTTGGATCGTTTTTGGAGGAGACTGGTTGAAAGTCAATTCAGGTTCAGGCTGAATTTAGGCGGTTCTTCTGGAGTTTGGGCATAACTTGGGTTGGGTCACCCGGATTGGCAAGTTTTGCCAGTCAAATTCCAAGCATAAAACTATAATTCCTTACCCTGAATTCAATCCTCTTGATTTCAGAGAATGATGCTTCCGCAACATCCTTGCCAAAAGATATCATCCTCCCATAATTGACCGTCTTTCTACTATTACCTTGAGATTCATCATTGGTGTTTTCCGATGATGTGTCATTGTTGATATGCTTTCGCTTACTGGGATCATAATCTTCTTCAGGTGCCCAGTCAAGACCGCCCCAAATAGTGTCTCCACCCCTTGGGATCATTGACATAGTAGCATCCCACGTACGAGTCATCCTCATCACATGCTGCAGTGTTTGAAAATGAAATAGATCATTATTCAGAACACCTGGTGCAATTGCCCTGTTCATGACCACAAGAAACAAGCAACCATGTAAACATGTATACACCAACATGACAAGTTAAGTTTCTTGAAAAGGCAGTGCGTAAGACAAGCTTACAAGAGAGTCGCGCATGTGAAACCAGCCTAAAAGGAATTAATAAGAATTTGGGTTGGTCTCAAATTGCGGGATTGTCTCAAACAAGACTCATTGGCATAAGAATATGCAGCAATTACCTGGCAACAGCAATGTCCCTGGCTTCAGCTGAGAAAAGGCCAGGAACAGCCTTGGGAACACCCAGAAATGGTCCACCAATATTCATCACCGATTTTATGTGCTTGGCACACCAATCTGGACCACCGCCTCCTCCCATTGGAGCCGGAGCTTCAACCCACTTCATAAAATGGAGAAAATATAATACACCCATGGAATGTGGAACTATAACAGCCTTCTTGCCACCATTGGTTGCAACCATAAGCTCTATGCTACTTTTTATCCGACTTAGAGTTTGATCCCTAACCTGATCCAGTTCAGTTTTTAAGAACGAGTTAGACGAGAGAAAACAGGTTTAGAAAGAGGAGTGGATGAATACTGATGCTCCATTTGTCTCTACCATTTATTTACTTATTGCATTTTGTCTGTTTCAACCATTACAGCCCTTGTTTTATGTAAGTTTTTGTATTAATAGGACTGATTTGCCATCATTGTACATGCATGCGTTCGCTTAAGAAATTGTATCCAGAGCAATAAGACAAAAGAGAGTGAAATGTCGAGAAAACCTCAAAATGTCAAAATTAAACACAAATACTTATATAAGCATATGTAATAGACATGAATTACCTCAGTGTTTTGGAATGATAGCCTCCAATCATATGAAGCCATATACATGTTTTTCTCTTCATAACCTATACGTGCCAAATTGGCAATCATAACTGCCCACACAAAATATCCTGGAGCAAAATAATCTGCTGCAACAAGTCCAGGAACCGCTCTAACCCTTATACTAGAAGGGTCAAGTCCAGTTTCGTTGTCCAGTGACATATGTTCAACCCAGCATAATGGTCTACAAAAGATGGATCAGGAAGTCAGAGTCAAGAAACTGACATACGGAGTGTTCCTTTCTAAAATTTGAGCAAATGATAATCCCTAGTTTAACCACTCTTCCCAGAGGCATCCGCCAAGTTTGTACTATTTATTACTAGCCGATGTTTTGGCCATCCGCTACATAATGCCAACATTGTCAAACGGTAATAAAATTTTATTCAAGGTTTCACCTTTTTAATATTCATCCATCTCAAAATGTTACAACCAAAGATCACTTTTAAGAAGAAAACTTTAGACCACCACATCACCGCATTCCTGGCAAATTATAAGGCACATTTGAAAAAATTCTGATTGAAATTTGGTGTTGTTAAATTTGGGGCTATTTTAAGAAGATTCACCCAACAGTTTAAACTTTAACTATTGATGAATAATGCAACATTGGGTTTATCTTAAGAAGACCCAATAAACATGAGATTATCTATATGACTGCATTCAAATTTCCTATTTGTTCAAGAACTCGGTACTTGGAAAGCAGACAAAAGTACTGAATGAAATATTCCATCGCTAGCAAGCAATCAATTTCAATAAATAATCCCTCTAAGCAACATGATAGACCAAGAACCAGGTTAATGTGGTTCTGACTTCCTGAGTCATGAGATACACTTCCGAACATTGTTTCTAGGCAAGTGAGATGTTGAAATAAGGAAACCCCGTCAATTACCTAATTACCTTAAAGTTAAGAAATCAAGTGTTCCCATTAACAGCTAAATAATCCTCTCAAAAAAAAAACCAATTCACAAATCTGTTCTTTAAACATAATTTACAAGAATCTTTTGCACAACCAAATGCAGGCAAAAAAACAATACAACAACCACAAACCATCCAATTTTACTTCATTTAAGGTTGAATTAGGCTAAGTAGCTGGGGTCTCCTAACAGTAACAGGTGCGAACATCATCATCAAACATGTACAAATTCTTCACCGTTGGCTGACAGATGACAATCAAGTTATTGCAAGAAATAAAAGAGGAACTATGAACTAGTAAACTAATGACAAGAAATTTTATGTCAAAGTTTCAGTTATATGCCATTGTCGTGTGTGCTTGTAGATCATGTATAAAACATGTGAAACAGTTTATGCAAGTTGAACTTCTTTGCAGCTCCAACGTAAATGATTTAGGTTGAGTACTGACTAACACCACTATTCTTTGGATTGTGGATTATGATAAAACCAAGCAAAATGTTTCCTTTAACTAGCTGGCCTTCATTTTATTGTGAAGTAACACTCATGGGATGCCATTCTCGACAGAATCCTTATTATGAATCTCCTTAACCGCCTCTGTGTCTTAATACAATGGTAAGACTACGTAGATCAAACCTCCTAACCTCGCCATTTTCAATAGTCCCGAGACATTGGGATCATAATGTTATTGTTATAGCAGTATTAGTACCAACTAAACCACTAATTACTATTCTTAACAATAGCCATAGCCATGATCACCAACATGATTATATCCACTCAAAAAGTTGCAAAAGCAATAATTCAACAAAAACATTACTATCCTACAATATGATAGACAAATTAATCAACATCCAAAAACAGAAACTCACACACTACTCTACAATCCAAAATTTGAATAAATTTCCATAAAAGTGACACCTCCATATACAATTCCATACTCTATAACGAGTGTAATCCTATACAAAATAGGCAAAAACTAACTTAGCAAGTCATTCTATATTTTTTTTCTTTTGCGTAAAGGGAGCCCGAAGGGCGATTATGATACTGACATACTTTGAGCCACGGTCATAAGTACCACCCCTGACTTTACCAAGCTAAGCTAACTGACATCTGCACCAAGTCATTGTATATACTACTATATGAAATGAGTATAATCCTATACAAAATAGGCAAAAACTAATTTACCAAGTCATTGTATATGACCCGTTTTAACAGTAAAACGGATATGTCCGTCTTAAACAAAAATTTGTGTTATATGAAACGAGCAAATAGTATGTATACCTTTTATAGACTTCACCAAATGTACCACCCCAAAGCCTTTTCCTAAACAAACCGTCAGCACAGGGCTTGCCTTCCCACAACTCCAGCCCGGCCGTAACGATTCCAGGCACAAAAACCACCGGGTGAACTGCCGTAAGCCCCTCCTTCCTAAGCTTCTCCCCTGGCGGATCCGGCATTGGACCCGTTATCGCCTCCGTAACGTACTGAGGGAATGAAGAAGGCATTGCATTGTACAAAAACAATAAAAACCACCATGTTGAACATATTAATCCTATAAACCAACAACAATTATGCACACATGACCACTTATTATTACCATTATTCCTCCCTTTTCTCCCTCTCTTACTCTTCTCCTCCCCGTCATCTACGATTTCGGGTTCGGATTCGGGTCGGGTCGACTCAGTTGCCTTTCTCCTACGGAGATTCTGCATTTTATATAGTATAAAATACAATTAAATTACAAAATATTTCTGGGTTTTGATAAGGGAAGAAATATATGAAACGAGTATTGCCGGAAAACGGATAATTTGGCGGGAATTTGATTAAAAAACGAAAATTTGAATCTTTATTATAATTAATTATAATTAGAATTAATCAATTTTTTGTTGAAAAATTTCAAATCTTTTTTCTGGGATTTGGATATTGAGTGAAGATTGAAATTGGGTATTGCGTAAAATTGATTTAAACTCCAAAGTTGGAATCTTTTTAAGTTTGTTTCACCGGAAAATGGGAATTTATAATTAATGAATTGATTTGGGGAATTGGGATGTGTGGGAAGAGTTGAGAGGGTGATAATGGAGAGAATCTAGTGGATGAAAATGGCGTAAGGTGGGACCCAGGAGCACAGAAAAAACACAGAACATGAAGAATGGGGGCAGAAATGGGAGAGACGATAGATGAGATTAGTAGATTACGCTTGCTTGTTTCTATGCGTTGGTTGGTTGGTTGAAGTTGGAGGGCAGCTCAATGTAACTGGAAACAACAAATGTGGGATTTTATAATTTATTAATCTCGACAAAATTATCTCGTAAGATCGTTGTATATTTATGCACGGTATATTATTGTGCTTATTCACATTATATATTGTTATATGGATATTAGCTAGTTTAGCGGATTAAGTTATTAGGCGTAAACATGCAAACGGGTTAATCGGGTTTGGCTAGTTCGGATTGGGTCACTTTTGAATCGGCAAAAAATTGGGTTATATTGGGTTGGGTAGGGTCATTCCGGGTCCAAGTCATTTCGAGTCAACTATTTTTAAGTTATTTAGGCCGGTCATATCTAATCAAGTCAATTCTCGTTAATGGTATCATTACAAACCAACTTTTAATTAATCACAAACTACATTTAGCACTCCTTTCATGAAGCGTGAAGTGATGATGAAGGTTATATGAATTGTCAAGAAAGTTCATAAATTACGGGGTGGGTTAATGGGTAATTGGGTGCGCTAATAGGTTATGAGTGGTTAACGGGATAATTGGATGGTTGAATGAGTGGATTAATGGGTGAATTAAGGTATTAAGTTAACCAAAACTCCAAGAAAATAAATATGATCACACTATGGAAGGTAGTATTGCGTTTATGGATACGATATTTAAGAAGATAGAGATACGACTTAAAAATCCAAAAATATAGAAGTACACCGTAGAATAATACTTACCGTATATTTTTTTTATGAAGGGAGTTATTAGGATGAATATGTTGCTGGCGCCTAGATGGAATTTCGGCGCTGTTTGGTAAACAACATATTAGGTGAAATTGGTAGATTCCGGCATAAATAGTAGTTTGACCAATCAATCTACTAATTTTATGTGTTTGGTTAATGACATATTCAGATAGCATATTGGCCGGAATCTACTGTTTTTGAATATGCTGCTAATAGCAGCATATTGTAATAGCATATTCATTTTATACATGAAAATGGTAGATTTTGTCCTATAATCTGCTAATTACCAAACACGTTTTCTGAATTCTGGTAATTTAACTCGATGGTCAAACTTGTTGCTAAAATCTGTCAACCGTATTCTGCTAACGTTATCTGCTATTGTAAATCTGCTTCTGCCGTTCGCCAAACAAGGCCTTCATCTCAGAGCATGTATATTGACTCTTATTATAATTTTACCAGTTAAACTAAGGGGTTGTTTGGTAAGCAGTAGATTAATAAAATTTCAGCATATTTAAGGCTTTTAACATGTTTGACTCAACAATTTATAAATTACATGTTTGGTAAATGACATATTGAAACAGTAGATTGAGCTCAAATCTAATGTTTTTCAATATGCTCCTCCCCAACATATTCACTTTATTATATTATAAAAAAAAATGAACCTGTCTATAATTTACACATGTATACAACAATCTATTAACCTAAACCCGCTAATTATCAAACACTCCTACTAAATCTGCTAATTGTAATATACTAGTCAAACATGTCAATCAAATCTGTCATTTGTAATCTGCTTGACCAATCTACTCCTGCTAATTATAATCTGCTAAGTACCGAACAAGGTCTAATTGAAATAAATTGCATGATTTTATAGCATAATTACGGGCAATTTAGAAGTTGATTGGATTAATTATTATATTGAAATAAAAACAAGTATTAAGCGTGGATTAGGATAACATTAACTATTATTCCATTAATTAATCTATTAATAAATCAAAAAGGAATTAGGCAAACTGACACTGTTGAAATGCCAAGTGCCGGTTGGCGTGTCTAATTAGAGCTCTGGATAGTTCGTATACTCGACGATGTCGTTCTCCATTGGTTCCACAACTTTTGCTAATTTGTTATGTATAAGTTTCGAACTTGATCCCTTGACAAAAGATAAACCGATCCAAACAATCCAGCTCTGATTGTTGAATCCGACTGATAAGAATTCGTAAATTTGATAAATTAGAATCGACCCAACCCGTTCATTTACGTAAATCGATGAGTGATAGAACTCCTCGGTCTAATTAGAATCGTAATTGAATTAAAATGATTTTGTAATTACGTATGTACTCGACCAAGCTGATGATCTAACACTAAATTAATTTATTGCTCAGTGTGAGACCGATTTTATTTGAATGTAAAGCATTACTAAACTTTAGTTTTCTTTTTAGTTCATTCGTTTTTCATATATGAGTTATGTATGATGAGAACTTCAAATAAATATATTGAAATAGAATGAATGTAGGAAAAATGAAATGGTAACAAGGGTGATAAACATGGTCCAGTGATAAAAAAATGGCTACAACAAATAAATACTAGTATCAACTTATAAATGGGCTTGACTTGTGTACCAATATTATAATTTTTTTTTGAAGAGGTTTAATCCTAAAATTAATGACAATAAAATGGAATAACTCCTTATTAGTTTTTTTTTTTTTTTTTTTTTTTTTTGGATAGTTAGACAGATAATATTACCGTTCCTTCAAAATTCGTGCCTTTCAAATATTATACGTCAGAAGATTTAAAGATCAAAAGATCAAATTTCTTAGCTGTTAGGGTAAGATTATCCGTCAGACTCTCCAAAGTCTAAAAACTCCGTCACATCAGCTTTCCACTAACTTTTATTATTTCTTTATTGTTCAGACTTACTTTAGACTCACCTAAGACTTTAGGGTAAGATTATTGGGGGTCTTAAGACAAGACTTTGGTAAGTCTTGAGACAAGACTTTCTAAAGACCACCAATAATCTACCCGGGTCTTGAGAAAGTCTTAAGTTGAGTCTTGGAAATCCAAGACTCACCTTAAGACCTTGGGTGAGTCTTGACCCCACCTTTTTTTTGTCTTTTTTTAATAAACCTATATTTTCTCTTAATTATTATCTTGTG
>VHZZ01005089.1:37244-47990 GCA_009801015.1 Silene noctiflora
AAGCATACAAAGCAACTAGAACACGATATTAGCTCAAAAACACTAAACAAAGTGCTAAAATGACAAGTAAAATGGAGCTAAAATAAGAGGTAAATATATATAAATAAAGTACTTATCAACGAACATGGTTAACTTGGGCAGTAAGACTGGTTTCGAAATTTAGAACTTTAAGGGATAAAGCCTCAGTAGCCGCCGATGTAAGACCCGTCTCTTCCTGAATTGAGCGACCATGTTGCACCAAGGCTCCTCCTTGACTAGCGAAGAAGGTGATACGATCTCCAAGACGAAAAACTCCATCCCTAACTGTAATGAGTCCCTGTTCCATCATTTTGAGGCGTCCATCAATCCTCTTCATCAAAGCAAGAACATCATCATTACTCAAATTCCCATTAGATGACCCATGTCCTCCAGTTTGTCCACCATCCTAGTCATAAACAAGTCTAGCTTGGCCTCTATGTTGGTCATCCCACCATCAACCGCTACCTTTTCTCTAAATCCACCTTTAGAAAAGATTAAATCAGGGCCACTGATATCAAGACCCATTAGTTTCACAACCCGATCACACATCGCAACCACCCCATAACTTTCTTTGCTTACCACCCTTTTTATCTCCAAAAGACGAGAGATCCACATGCCATAGGGTAAATCAAGAGTAGTGCTAAACTTTTCTTTTGTGACGGAAAAGCTATTTTGAATAATACGATTGAATACTAGAGTAGGCAAATGAATTTTTCTCCCTTCCAACCAAGAACACACAATAATAGCCTCATAACTAAAAACTTTATCTCGACCTCCCCGTCTTGGAACAATCGTGTTCCACAAGAAATTCAAGAAAAAACTTGATTTTAGGGGTAAGAGGACCGGCCAAGATATAGCTATTGTCCGTAGCATTCTCATCAAAATACTTTTTGATAATCATCTTCTAATCATCACCGATATTACCCCATTCTTGACTCGGATTAATTTCAATTCCGTTATGGGGAGTCAAAAAACCCGAACAAAAATCATAGAGGGTGACGGTGACAGCAACGCTATTCACAACTGCACTTAAGACGCCATTCTTAACTTTAACCGAAGCATTAAATTGAAAGATTTCGATTGGGTAGATGGGACCCGAGAACCGACTTATGAACTCCCAACCTTGATATTTCAGAAAATCATTAAAGAATTTCAGGGAGGCAATTTTGGAAAGCCAAGTTTTGGGATAGTACCTGCCACCATGTATAGAGTATGGTAAAACCTTGTTCAGTAAGATACTCTCTTGCTTTGTCATCCTTACACGGTCCCAACCCGTTTTAATAGCCTGTTTCAGAGGTTCTCGAAATAGAGTACGGGTTATGCCGTCGCGGATGACTATTTCAGGCGCTTCCTCCACTACAGTTTCTTCATCAACTGCCTTATTTTTCCTTTATTAAGCTTTTGTCGTTTCCCTTCAAATACCGACTCGTCTTGACTATGATTGGGCGAGGAGATGTTGGGATTTGGATGTGGTGAGGATGTAGGAGTTGGAAGGATAGGTTCGGTTGGTCTGCATGTGGTGTTGGTAGTGGTGGGTTTGGTTGAAGATCGAGTTGCATGTCAATGAGACATGATGAAGATGATGGTGGATTGAGTGTTTGAGTTCTTGAGTGTTTAAGAGTTTTGAGGGAGAAAAGGGACGAAAATGTTTGGTTGATGGTGACTTGAGATGGTGGGGTGAATTTATGAGATGTAAAAAGGAAAGATTTGGTAGATTTTTTAGTAGGTTAGACGGTTATAGGTGGTAAAAGAAGGATCTAGGGTAAATCTCTAATATGATAAAGTTAGGCAAGTTTTTGGACGAGATTTTATATGTGTGAGGATTTTATGTGAACAAGATTTTCATGATATAAAATCTTGAGAGGAATAAGTTTGTATATAACACAAATACTAACACACAAATAGAATATTTTTCGGTAAATATAATTATAATAAGCAAAGATATTCATGCAGCGGAATATACAGACACAATCATACATTCTTGTCGTAAACTAGTCGATCATAGAGATATTAGACAGTTATAGTAACTTAGGTGCCACCGATTAAACCAAATTCCAACCGTAAAGTCTCAAAACGTTCTCTAGCTAATGGTTTGGTCAAGATGTCAGCCCATTGTTTTTCAGTACTACAAAATTCAAGTTTTATATTACCTTTTTCAACTTGGTCTCGTAAGAAGTGATGTTTAATTTCAATATGTTTTGTACGCGAGTGCTGTGCGGGGTTTTTAGATATAATAATAGCACTCGTATTATCACATAAAATATAAAAAAATCCAACATCTACACCATAATCAAACATTTGTTGCTTAAGCCATAATAACTGAGAACATACCAATGCAGCAGCAATGTACTAAGTTTCAACAGTTGATAGAGCCACTGAATTTTGCTTCTTTGACCCCCATGATATAATACATGGTCCGAAAAATGTAGCGATGCCAGATGTACTCTTCCTATCAAGGGAGCAACCTGCATAATCTGCATCTGAATATCTTATTAGGTCAAAGTTACATTCCATGGGATACCATAGATATAACTTGGATGTACCAATTAAGTATCTTAAAATCTGTTTTACTACAGTCATGTGAGATTCTTTAGGAGATGATTGAAAACGTGCACAGACACATACACTAAACATGATGTCGGGTCTACTCGCAGTTAAATAGAGTAGTAAGCCAATCATACCTCGGTAAGTTGTTTCATCAACAGACTTACCGTCTTCATCTTTTGTAAGTTTCTTATCTGTGACCATAGGAGTTGTCATAGAATGAGAGTTTTCTATTCCAAATTTCCTGATTAGCACTTTGACATACTTCTGTTGGTGAATTTTAATTCCATATTCAGTTTGTTGGATTTGAAACCCAAGGAAGAATTTTAATTCACCCATCATGCTCATCTCGAACTCTGAGGTCATTAGGTCTGAAAAATATTTGCACAGTTTATTATTAGTTGAACCAAAAATAATATCATCAATATAAATTTGAAAAACTAATAAATCATAGCACTCGGATTTTAGAAATAGGGTTTTGTCGACTTATCCTCTTTTTTTTTTTTTTTTTTTTTTTTTGCTAAAATGTAAGATTATCATTAAAATAACTCATTACAGCACAAGTTGTCTTTCCACATTACACTTTTGAATGCTAAATAATTAAGTAAAATGCATCTTAACTAACCAATTAGTATCCTTGGGAGAGATTCTGTTTGGCTTACAAAACTGAAATCTACTTCTTATGACCTCTTTGATCTGTTGGACAACATACTCAGGTCTTTCAATACAATTATTAACTCGTGCCTCATTCCTCTACTGCCAGATAGAATACCAGCCAGTAAGGACACAAGAAATGGCTATACTCTTCCTTACTTTGCCCCATCTTCTGCCTGCAAATAAGACCAGGCTCTATATTCCAACAGCAGCTCCTAACCAAGCACTCAGCTGCTGGAAAACATTCATGCTGTAGAGACAATCAACAAACAAATGCTTATGATTTTCTGTATGCAGTCGACAGAGGCAGCAAAGATCATCTGCACACACTTGAAATTGCATTAGTCTGTCCTTTAGCATTAGGGACTGTTGAGCTATCATCCATCTCATAAAGGTATGCTTTGGTATGGCCATAGGGCACCACACTGCCTTATACCAGTCAACCACAGCTCTCTTCTCTCTTATCCACTCATAACAAGCCTTCACAATATACAAACTAGAGCCAATACTCCACTGACCATCTATGAACCCTTCCTTCAAAGTATCTCTGACACTGCTTATCTTCTTCCAGTACCAGCAACAATCAGAGGCGGGTACATATTCAAGCCAATCAGAGTTCTTTATATACACATGATTCACTCATTGAACCCATAACCTATCTGGTTTCTATGCAATCCACCACACCAGCTTACCAACTAAAGCCACATTCCACAGATGCCCTTGTTTCAGTCGTAGACCACCTTCTTTCTTAAGACCACAAATCTTTTGCCAACTAACAACGGGAACTTTATTATATTCAGAGTGTTCTTCCCACAAAAAATTCCTACACAAATCCTGTACTCTCTTAATCACCCCCTTTGGCAGCACAAACATGGATGCCTAATAACTATGCATTTTGGATAGAACAGCAGACACTAGAGTGAGTCTCCCAGCATAAGAAAGCTTTCTAGCTCCCAAACTCCGAATTCTCTCCACAATCTTATCAATTAGTACTCCACAATCCTTTTTTTTCAATATACCAGCTGTAATAGGTACTCCAAGATACTTGAAAGTTAGCCTACCTTCACTAAAACCAGAAACAGCTAAGATCTCCTTCTTTAATGAAGGATTGACTCCATTAAAATAACAGCAGGACTTTTGAGCATTCATTTTAAGTCCTGAAGCTTAAGAAAAGGCAGAATATGCTCTCAAAAAAGCATAATGGACTGAGCATTCCCTTTGCAGAACAATAATAAATCATCAGCAAACATCAGGTGTGTCAATTTAAGGGACTTGCACAAAGGATGGTACTGAAAAGGCAGTTTCTCAGTGGCACATTTAAAAATTCTACTCAAATATTCCATACTCAGGGTGAATAATAGAGGAGACATAGGATCCCCCTGTCTTAGGCCTCTCCTACCAGGAAAAAATCCAAAACTTTCACCATTAATAGTAATAGAAAAAGTAGTACTAGTCACACATTCCATCACTAAATCTCTGAACTGAGCAGGAAAATTAAATGCCTCCAAAAGCTCTCTCAGGAAATCCCAGCTCACTTCATCAAGTCCATTTTGAACATACACTTAGGAGAACAATGCTTCCTATTATATTGTCTAACTAGATCTTAGCCTACCAGAATGTTCTCAATAATGCTCCTGCCCTTAATAAATCCTCCCTGGTTTAAACTCATCAAGTCAGGCAAAACTACTGATAGTCTATTACAAATGATCTTAGTAATACATTTTTAAATGACATTACAACAAGCTATGGGCCTAAACTGAGTCACATGAGTGGGCATCTTACACTTAGGAATAAGAGTTAGAGTAGTAGCATTAATTTTCTTCAACAACTTGACAGAATTGAACACATCTTTCACTACACCACAAACTTCCTCCCCAATAATACTCCAAGAGTCCTTGAAAAAAGCTTTGGAATACCCACCAGGGCCAGGAGCTTTATGCTCAGGTATAGAAAATATAGCATCCTTTATCTCATTATCAGTGACTGGACTAAGGAGAGTATCCTTGTGAGCTTCTGTACAAATACTTCCTTGACTGATGATTTTTGTATTAACAGGCACAATATTAACTCCTTCTCCTAACAACTTTGTATAGTATTGCAAAAAATCTTCCTGAATATGCCGAGGATGAAAATACTTTGTATTGCTGTCACCCTCCTTAATCCAAGTGACCTTAGCTTTTGACATACGAAAATATTACAAGCATTATGAAGCTCTTTATATATTCCTTAATGGTTGTCATCTCTTTATCAATCCACTGAGTATCTCCAATATTAGCAGCCAGCCGACTCTGAATATGCTCAAGATTCTTGAGAGCCAACATAGTACTCTTCTCTATATCACAGAAATGCTCTTGATTATAACACTTAAACTTGGATTTTAGATGCTTAAGTTTCTAGACTAAACATAACATTTTAGTTCCATTAACCTGCAAATTCCACCAGATAGCAATCTTGGGTAGATAAAAATCAGTTTTCCCCCACATATTAGAATATTTAAATGGTTTTTTATGCTGCACCCGATGATTTTTGCTCTTCATAATGCAAGGAGTGTGGTCAAAATCCCCTTCAGATAAATAATAGGCATACATATCCTGCATTTGATGACTCTATTCCTCATTAACCAAAGTTTTGTCAAGCCTACTATACACTCTAGTAGTAGCACCTTGCTTGTTATTCCAAGTGAATAAGGAACCCATTGTGGGCTATCAAATAAATCACACTTATTCACACAATCTTTGAATTCTTCAATTTCAACATCGGTACAATTTCCCCCCAGTCTTTCTGCATGAGCAAGCACAGTATTAAATTCTCCACATACCAGCCAGGGACCATTTACCACAGGAGCCAAGTTAATGAGTTGCTGCCAAAGAGCCTACCTCCCCACTAAGTCATTAAACCCACACACCATAGACAAACAGAAAGATTTATTTGTTGCAATTTTTACCACTCTCATGTTTATACATTGAGCAGAGTAATCCAGGAAATTAACTTGAAAAATAGTAGGATTCCATACAATCAAAATTCGTCCTCCTTTATGATACCTGTTATTTGTTGATAAACACCAACCATCCATAAGGATACTCTTAAGACCATTTAAAGACAAGGATTTAACCTTTTGTCTCAAGGAGCCCAAACAAACCCACCTTATTCATATGCATAAACCATTTCACATGCCTCTGTTTTGTAGGTTTATTTAGCCCCCTCAAATTCCAAAACCCAAGGTTATACATTCCCCACCACCTGGTGAGGAACACTACCACTTGTCCCAATGCCTACCTTGTGTGTATTAGATTTATTCAAAGCTTCTAGGAAAGTTTGCTGGCCAAAAGTATGGATGTTGCATGCTCCTGCTGTCTCCTGCCTACTCATCCTTACTATTGGGCGAATTGGAGTGGGACCCATAGAATAAGTACCATCTTTATGCCACACTACTGGAGTTTGTAATTGTATTTCTGCCAGAGGTCCTGAATTAGCAACTGCAACAGGTGTACTAGGATCAGTCTTAGATGCTCCTTGTACCACCTGCTTGGGTCTCCAAACTTGGGTAGTTCTGGCCTTAGCAGCTAGAGCAGGTTTATTTTTAGCCTTCCTACACTCCTCAGTAGTATGACCTACCCCTATACACACCTAGAAAACTAATAGTTTCCATTCATATTCAACATCAACCTCCACCAGTTCACCATGCTCATCTAGAAACTTTACTTTGTCAGGTAAGGGTTTACCAAATTCTAACTCAATCATAATCCTAGCATAGCCTAGTCTGGTTTTTTCATCAGTACCTTGGTCATATTTGATAAAATTCCCCAGTAGACTAGCAATTTTAATCAATCCTTTCCCCCAAAAATTTCAGAGCCAGTTTATGTAATTTGACCCAAACTAGAACTGATTGAACATCATGTTTCACCAAAGCAATTTCAGCAGACCAAGGTTTAACAATTAATGGCTTATTGTCAAACAAATAATGGTATAATTTAAAGACAGATCATCTTTTAAAACCACTTTCAAGCAAGAATTTTGACAATCTATCGTACCAAGCCCTAAGAGCTTGTTTCAAGCCATATAAAGCTTTGTCTAATTTAAAGACATGGTCTTGAAACTTGTTATCTAAAAATCCGGGAGGCTACTCTACAAAGACTTCCTCTTGGAGATATCCGTTAAGAAATGTCGTCTTAACGTCCATCTGAAATAGCTTCATTCCTTTGTGAGCTGTAAAGGCTATTAGTAGCCTAATAGCTTCAATTCGAGCGTCGGGAGCAAAAGTCTCATCATAGTTGATGCCTTCTTGTTGGTTATATCCTTGAACAACCAGTCTTTCTTTGTTTCTTATAATAACTCCYGTGTCATCCAACTTGTTTCTAAACACCCATCTTGTACCAATGACAGATCAATTTTTAGGCCTAGGAACGAAGTGCCAAACTTTGTTCCTTTCAAATTGTTGCAATCGTTTTTGCATTGCAATGACCAAATCAGGTTCTCCAAGGGCTTCTTTGATGTTGGTAGGTTCGATAGTTGAAAGGAAGGGGTAAAATGAACAAAAGTTATTCAAGTTTCTTCAGGTTTGAACACCTTTCTTTAAACTTCCAAGAATACTATCTATGGGGTGAGAATCCTTGTACTTCTACTTCTTAGACACTCCATCATTTGAACTTGAACTTGCAACATCATTTGACTGTGAATTAAGACTTGTTCCCCCTGAATCTGATCCGAGAATTATAGTTGAATCAGGTATGACCCTAGATTCACTATTCTGATTTTGATTCAATTTTATAGTTTCATCAGCTATAACTTTAGGTTGTAAGTCTTTATCTTGAGAAAAAGTTATAGTATCATCAATTATAACTTCAGTTATATTCCCTTTGACATTTGAGTTAGAATCTTGTTCATCATTCGTGCCTTCAATTTCCTTCTCCTCATCCTTTGGTTCCGGAGGATCATTTGTGGATAGACGAAAATCAGGTTCATCTATATCTTTTTCCTCATCTTGCAAGAGCTTATCAAAAGCATTATCTTCATCAAAGATAAAATGAATGCTTTCTTCAATACAAAGAGTTCTTTTGTTAAGCACCTTATATGCCTTACTATTATCAGAATATCCAATGAAAAATGGCCTCATCGCTCCTTGGATCGAATTTACTTAATCTATTCTTGTCATTGTTATGGACAAAAAATTTACTCCAAAAACAACGTTGATGGGACATATTGGGCTTTCGACCTCTAAGAAGCTCATACGGAGTTTTCTTTAGGATAGGCCTGATCATAGCACGGTTATGGATATAGCAAGAAGTGCTAATGGCTTCAGCCCAGAAGTTACGAGGTAGACCACTACACAAAAGCATTGTACGAGCCATATCCTCTAGAGTTCTATTCATACGTTCAACAACACCATTTTGTTTTGGAGTTCGTGGTGTAAAAAAGTTATGTCTTACACCATTGACTCTAAAGTATTCAATAAAGGCTTGATTATCGAATTCGATGCCATGATCCGTACGAATAGAAATGAGATTTGATTTGTATTTATTTTGGACGAGTTTCATTAGACATACAAACTCATCAAAAGTCTCATCTTTAGAGTTAAAAAATATTGGCCATACAAACCTTGAGTAGTCATCAACAAGAACGAACACATACCTAGATCCGCCTCTGCTTTTTACCTTCATTGGACCACATAGATCCATGTGTACCAGTTCCAGAGCTTGATTTATACTTATCACTCTTTTAGGTTTGAACGATGATCTAACATGTTTCCATCAAGCGCATGTGTCACACATCTTTTCTTGATCAAATTTGATTTTGGGAAGACCTTATACTAAGTCCCGTCTTTTGAGTTTGTTCAAGATTGGTGAACTTATATGACCAAATCGCTTGTGCCATAAACAAGGATCATCCAGAGTTGCTTTCATACAAGAGAAGGAATTAGTAGGCAGAGCATTTAAATCAACCATATATACATTCCTCTTACGATGAACTTCAAGTATAACGCTACTAGTTCCCTCAATTACAATGCGACAAATATCAGAATGAAAAACAACTTTGTTACCTTTGTCGCACAATTGAGATATACTAAGTAGATTATGCTTGAGACCACTTACCAAATATACATCACTAATTGCATGAGAAGAAGAGATTCCAATTTTACCAACACCGATCACCTTTCCTTTTTTGTTATCGCCAAAGGTGACCTTTCTTCCGTCAAAAGGTTTAAGTGAAAGAAATAGGTTATTGTCTCCAGTCATGTGCCTTGAACATCCAATGTCAAGGTACCATAGATTATTTTTTTTTCACTGTGACCTGCAAGATAAATTATATACAGTTTTTAGGTACCCAAGCTAAGTTGGGTCCTTTATAGTTAGTTACTCTAAACACTCTATCTTATCTTACCCAAACTTGTCTCACTATTTTCCTCCTGTAATGTGGGTACGTTGGTCTAGGAGGTATTCTTGACTCACGTGACTCTCTAGGTTTTTCAGACTGTGGTCTTTTGTTAGGTTTGGGTTGTGCAAGGGGTTGATTCCTTTTGGGTTTATATGTCCTTTTAGCATAATCAAATGCTATGTCATAGAACCAACGAAAATCGTTGTTCCTTTCTTCGACATTATCTGGTTCATTCGAAGAAGTGATGTCATCTTCTATAGGTATGTTCAAGGGTTTAACAAATTTTATCCCTGTATTAAAATATTTTACATATTTAACACAGTTGTCTCAAAGATGACCTGTATGGCCACAATAGTTGCAAATCAGATATTCAGGTAGGTCAACATACTTTCTCTTTCTGAAATCTCGTTCAGAAGGAGTAGATTTGCATTTAGAGTGGTCTCTACGACATAGAACTCATGTCCTAAACGTATTTTCATGTTGTAGTCCGATTATTCGGTTAGAAAATTTAGGACGTTTGTGCTACCTTCCCACTTATCGTGGACCTTTCTGGCATGCAAAAGAAGTTTCTTTAACGACTCGACTTCCTCCTGACACGATGTATGGTCGACCTTGTTTGTTTTATTAAAATTGCCACGGAAGTCTAAAAAACGTTTATTTAGAACAAACACAACTTCCTTATGTTGTCTCTCTGTATTGGACAGAAGAATTTCAGATTCTTTCACTTGTTTACATAGACAATCAATTTCCTTCTTTTGATCTGAAATTGTAACATCGCTAGTTGCAACCTCAGATCTTAGAAGTTCATTGGCCTTCTTCGATTCTAAGATTATAGCTTCATCAGCTATAACTGTAATACTCAGTATTTTCAGTGTAGGGACACTCGGTAGAGTACATGGTACTCGACCGAGTGCCCCGTTGTGTCAGACTGTCAGTGTTCTGGAGTGGGGAACTCGGACGAGTGCAACGCACTCAGTCGAGTGGCCTTCACTCGGTCGAGTGCACTGCACTCGATCGAGTGTCGTCTACTCGGTCGAGTGTCACTCACTCGACCGAGTGTCCGGTTCTTAACGGATTTTTCTGCGAAAAGTATAAATAGTAGATCGGGAAGCAGTATTCATAATTTCGCTTTCAAAAAAACTAAATCCCTAAACGACG
>VHZZ01005093.1:56568-68976 GCA_009801015.1 Silene noctiflora
AGTATGGGACCTCTATTTCGATGGAGCCTCAAGTAGTATGGGGTACGGGGTCGGTATTCTCCTCATTTCACCAAAAGGGGAACATGTACCCGTGTTTATCAAACTGGATTTCCTTGTTACCAATAATGCAGCTGAATATGAAGCATGCCTACTGGGTTTGCGCAGTGCATCGATTTGAATATAAAAAAGCTACTTGTCCATGGTGACTTATCCTTGGTTATTAACCAAGAAACAGGGTCATGGAAGATTAAAAGTGACAGTCTGGCACCTTACCAGGCTATGATAGAAGAATTGGAAGAGTATTTCGACGAAATACAGTATATTCACTTACCAAGAGAAAAAAACCAGTTTGCAGATGCCTTATCAAAGCTGGTGGCCTTAGTCAACATCCCAGATCACATAGACAGCATGCCACTATGTGTCGAACGAAGATCGTCAACATCATATGTCTATGAGATCCACGGTATCAAAGAAGATGAAACCAAACCTTGGTACGCATCAGTAGTGAAATTCAAAGACACGGTAGAATACCCCAATGACCTCGACGCACGTGGGAAGCGAGCATTACGGATGCTCTCGTCCGAGTTTGTTAAGACTAGTGATGGGCAATTGTACAAAAAAAACGGGCAAGGTGTTTTGTTACGATGCATTGGTAAAAGGACTGCAGAAAGGTTCATAGAAGAAGTTCATGATGGGTAATGTAGACCACACATGAATGCCCACATGTTGGCTAAAAAAATCATGAGACTTGGTTACTACTGGACTACAGTGGAGGCAGGTTGTCAACATTATGTCAAACATTTGCAAATGTACAGCATGTACCACCGTCTGTGTTGTATATCATGACATCACCTTGGCCATTTTGGACCTGGGGATTGGACATCATCGATAAAGTAAATCCCTCTAGATCGGGAGGACTCTGTTTCATCCTTGTTGCAATTGACTACTTTACGAAGTGGGTAGAAGCTAGGTCTTACAGAGACCTGAAAGCAAACCAAGTAGCATAGTTTATTCAGAATGATATCATCTGTCGTTATGGTGTGCCACACGAGTTTATCAGTGACCATGGGACCCACTTTCAAGCCGAAACTGAAATTATAAGTGAAAATTATAAAATCAAACACCACAAATCATCACCATACAGACCACAAACAAACAGTGCAGTAGAAGCTACTAATAAGACAATTACAACCAACTTAAAGAAAATGTCTGACAATTACAAGGATTCGCCAACAAAAATACCCTTTGCTCTATGGGGATACAGAACATCAATCAGAACAGCTACGGGTGCAAGCCCGTATTATTTGGTCTATGGGATGGTAGCAGTCCAACCCAACGAATTAGAGGTACCATACTTAAGAATCTTTCTTGAGAGCCAGATCCCTGAAGTAGATTGGGTCCAAGCTAGGTACGACTCCTTAGTGTTGCTAGATAAGCGACGCTTGAATGCACTATACCAAGTCCAACTCTATTAGAAAAGGATAGAAAGAGATTTTAACAAAAAGGTGAAACCTCGAGGGATTAAGGAAGGATATATGGTGTTAAAGTCAGTCCGAGCTTTACTACCAGTGGACCTACGGGATAAATTTAAACCAAATTGGGCAGGCCCTTACTTGGTGAAAAGATCCTGACAGGAGGAGCGGTCCGACTAACTGATCTGGATAGGAATGACTTCTCAAATCCAACGAATTTGGACCAATTGAAGAAATACTATCCTTAAGGCCTCATTCTCAAATGTTATAAAATAATGTTTGGATTGCATTATATTTGAGTCAAGTTTTTTTCAAAGTTTGGCATTTGTTTCCACTGCATTATAAATTGTAAGAACTACAGCTTTGGTTTGATTTTGTTGAAAAGCAGATACGTAGGAAACTCTTAACAAGAGTACAACCACACAAATAATGTAATATCAAATGCAGAAATTGGGAATTTTTAATAAAATAGTATTTGTTTTATATCAATAAATTTCTGGCTAAGCCCATTACAATCAATCAAAAGGAAAGCAAAACCACATAGTAATAATAACAGATAATAAACTATAGCTTTTAGCCCATCGATAGCTGAATCCTATAACCCCTCACTGCGAGACAAAGTCTCACCCATCATCACTCTGGCCATTTTATTTGGAGGAACTACACTTTCTTCACGTGGGCCCAGTCTATCTTTTACACTCGGTCGACGACTCAGTCGTTCGGCCAAGGTGGACCCTTCGTCCAGCCGAACACCAAGTCTACCCCATACACTCGAGCCCTTAGGACTAGTCATGTTAGTTGTGTCAGTCCTAGTCTCAGGCTCAGTTGAATGAAGAGTCGGTCTAGTGAAGAATGCTTGATTTCTAAGAGCCTCTTCATGTTTCTTCCAGTCCATAGCATCATCCTTATACAACCTTCTCCTAGTTTCAAATGATGTCTCAGCAGTCCACTTGAGATATGATTGAGATACCCAAGTTGAAGAAGCGGGCTCAAGAAGAGCCCAAGTAGTCCTACGATGCCAGGAACGAAGCCAAGTTTGGCACCGAACAGGAGTGACGTCGAATGGGAGGCCTTGTGCGGCCTCGATAGCGAGAACAACTTGTTTCCGGCCATACTGACGGAGAATCCGGTCGGGGTAAATGTATATGATTCGATCCAAACCCAATAGAGTAATGTAGCGCGTCCTATTGACACCTGGAAGCCCGGTAAGAAAGACTATGCAAAGCCATGGCAAAGACAACCGAACATGTGACCCAATCCCAATGGTTAGCATTTCGCGCCAGTAGTCGGATCCCTTCTTTAGCGCAAATCGAGAAGTACGGTTGCAGATGCTCATAACTCTGTATTTCATCGGATCATTTGGTAGGTCAATCAAGCTAAGTCTTTCCATAAACCAAACCTGTAAAAAAAAAACAAAAAAAGGACGAAAAAAAAGGAAAAAGGAAAAGAAAAGAAAAAAGAAAGAAAGAAAAGAAACCTGAAGAAGATGGGTTGATCCAGTGAAGGGAGCATTTGGGTTGATCTTACGGAGATCTAAACCCCTAAGTGTCTCGGCCAAAATGATCAGGGCTGGGTTAGCATTTTTCTCCATTTGTTCGACAATTCCGATCAAACGAGCTTGACCTTGACCTATTGCAATATCCATACACCTCTCGAAGCAGTACAAGTGTAACATTATAAAGCCAAAGGCCTGTCGACGATACACAGTGGCAATGGCAGGATCGTTTGCATTTCGAAAGGTGTGAACTAGAGCATTTAAATCCACTTGCTCTCCTTTAATCACATTATGGGCCTCCTTGCGAGTCAAGCCCAGATACTCACAGTATACTCTAACCCAATCAGCAATAAAATTAGGAAAAGCGGGCTCTTGTGTTACTTTCCATCCCCCTAAGATGGTGAATTCTTCGGGAAGAGGGCAGATTTCCCCTTCGGGAAAAGCAAAAACTTGGTGATTTGGATCCCACTTTCCCAAGCATTCAGCTAGAAAGGCAGTTTGAGGAATAATTTGAACGTATGGAAGTATTGGTTGAATACCAGCATCTATCAAGGCTTGGGTTTCTCGTCCCTTGAAATCTTTAGCCCAACCTTTCATAGTACGTACTAGGGAATTAATTTTTTTCTAGAAAGATTTTTTTAGAGAAAGAAGTTGAAGAGAGAATTGTGTTTCTCTTTTCCATGTCTTCCCCTCCTTATATAAGGAAAAGTTGGAGATTCCTTGTGATTTTAGGAAACTCAATATTTTGGAATTTTACCGGGTTTAGGAAACTTTGAGTTAAAGACTTAAGAAAACTCAATCTCATCAAATCCAAGGAATCCCTCTCCTTATGGAAACCGGCCACCATGGTAACTCGGGATGCGTGTCGTCCGGCTAGTCCCCTGTCATTTGATCCATTTGCACCCAAAAAGGCTAATTTATATTTCTACCCCAAACGAGTCAACATTTGAGTTAAAACCTGTACACACTTACGAGATTTTATTTTTCTTTTTGTTTGAGGGTAGCGGGCTATGCGCACATTTCAATTTTGGGTCCCCATCATAATTACAAGTCTTATGTCGCATTTCAGAATGCAAGTCAAGTCTACCCACCCACGTTTAAAAAACCTTTTTTTTCAAAGTTCAAATTCAAGTTCAAGATCGATGATCATTATCAAATTCAAAATGTTATCCGGGTCAATGACCCATCATCATTTTCAAATGTCATTTTCAAGATCGAAGATCATTATCAAATTCAAAATGTTATCCGGGTCAATGACCAATCATCATTTTCAAATGTCGTTTTCCAGATCAAAGATCATTTCAATTTCAAAACGTTATTCGGGTCGATGACCCATCATCATTTTCAAGATCGAAGATCATTTTCAAATTCAAAATGCTATTCGAGTCGATGAACCATCATCATTTTCAAAATGTCATTTTCAAGATCGAAGATCATTTCAATTTCAAAATGTTATTCGGGTCGATGACCCATCATCATTTTTAAAATATCANTTTCAAAATGTCATTTTCAAGATCGAAGATCATTTCAATTTCAAAATGTTATTCGGGTCGATGACCCATCATCATTTTTAAAATATCAACTTCAAGATCGAAGATCATTTCAAATTCAAAATGTTATTCGGGTCGATGACCCATTATCAACTTCAAAAATATCAACTTCAAGATCGAAGATCATTTCAAATTCAAAATGTCATTCGGATCGATGACCCATTATCAATTTCAAAATTCCAATTCAAGATCGATGATCATTTTAAAATTCAAAGTGTCAATCGGGTCGATGACCCATTATCAATTTCAAAATACAAATTCAAGATCGAAGATCATTTCAAATTCAAAATGCTAGTCGAGTCGATGACCCATTTTCAAAACAATGTCCGGATCGATGCACCCATTTCAAGAACAATTTTCAGGTCGATGACCTATGCCTTTTCAGATTACTTTTGCAACCCGTGTCAATGACATTTTCATTACATAATATATATGTCACATGAATTTTCTACCAAGTTTGAGCAAGTACACTCCAATTGGGGGCTTTGTAGCCGTAGGCTCCAGAGACCATTATGCCAATGAACGGATGCCATCCGTCAAGGAATATCAAATGGAAGAATTTCACAGCTGAAAGCAAATGACAAAAGAGATGACAACCTCCTTTTGAAAAGCCCATCCATTTGGGCCGAAACAGCAGAAAGCCACGGGCCAGGCAGAATGCCGAACTACGATGCGGGTTTGATTCCTTCATAAACGGATACGTAGGCGCCTGAGGATAAGGCTCAACCCACCATTCATGAAAGTTGATGAAAGTGGTGAAACCAGAGGTCGAAGACCAAAATAATGAAGTAGAAACGGAAAAAGCAGAGGCGTCCAAAACCGTGTTTCAGGTATAATCTCTTCTTATGGTTGGTGAGCTTACATACGCAAATCCAATGGACTATAAATGACCCGCGGAATCCTCAGGTCATTAGACTTGGGGTATACTTTGACTTTCACCCATCCAAGCTCTGTCAAAGTGGGGGCTCTGTAGATACCCGTGTCTGTCGATACCAGCGTTTATAGAAATCCCGCCAAACACCCGATGATGATAGGACAACATATACTTCAAAGTTGGTCTTATCATTATTTGAGTTCGTTTTACGATGTAAAAGGGACGTTGTCGATGAAACATTTTATTAATGATATTTTTTTAATGTTTTATTCGTTTTTTTTTATAATTTAAATAAAATATAAATTAATTCGTTTCAAATTCATTTTATTTACTTAATTTGAATTTACATTATTTATAATATTTATTTTATTAAAAATAAAATATTTATTTTATTCAATTTTGAAATTTCATTTGAAAAATCGAATTTCGAAAGTTTCAAGAAACGAGTTGAAAACTCGAAAAACAAGTGATTTAAAGCTCGATTTTAACTCGATTTTTAAGCCCGTTTTGTTTGAGATTACCCAATTACTTACCAAACCCCCAAACCCAGGTTCGAACCCCCATAAACCCAGCCCAAACTTGTCCCAAACCAGCCCCACCCAATCTCCCTTTCACCCGTGTTTATACAGCCCCGTTACCCGACCTATTCGACCCACCCAAACACCACCAATGCCTCCCTTACCTAGCTCATATGAACCATCCCTCTCTAGCCCACATAGACACCCTTTATTGGCCCCATAACCATCACCCACACCCGTCCAAAATCGTTCTCAAAACAGCCCACCCAAAACACGCAAAACAGCCCGTGTTGCACTCTGTTTTCCAGCCGTGTTTTCGAGCCCTATTCAAGCTCAATTGCCTCCATTACAAGCTTCCATACTTACCCACATTAACCATAATAACTTTACCCCTAAGTAAACTAACAAACCCTTGCCATAAACCTAGTGAATCTTTCCCAAAACTGAGCCAAACAGATCTCCTAACCCAACTGCTCTTCTTTGAGTAAACCCTATTTCTATCCTTATAAATACCCATATACTTCGACCATTGACAACCCTTAGCACCTATATGCATCCCCTACATATTAAACATAACCTAAACACTCAGAAACTTGCAAAAAACCCTAGAGAAGGGGTCGAAACAGACGCACGAAAACAGAGCATCCAATTCTGTTTTCGTGGTTCTCTTCTTCTTCTACCTCGTTTTTCATGCTCAAATAATCTCAAACCTTATGATATCTTTACATATTCACAAAATTCATACTTTCTAGTTTCCATAACACCTTTCAAATCTCGTTTTGGTTAAGAAACGAAGTCGTGGTGATCGTTTGAAGTTTGATGCACAAATCGACAATTTCGAACGTGTTTCAAGTTCCAATTTCGGAAATTTCAATTGTTTTCGTCGACGACGGCCCCTTGGGATAAAGCCTTACAATCATTATGATCTAAGATATCGATCAACGATACATGTGCCAAAATTCCTTCCTTCTCCCTTTTATTTCGTTTTTTACATTATTTTTTTTAGTTATGTAGTTTATTTATCGTTTGTATTGTTTTAATTGTGTCTGTTTAAATCTAACTTAGTCTAATATAAAGTATGAGTTAAAGTACCATTATGAACACCCGCGTTGACTTAGATGGAACCCTATAATTTGTCTGAAGTGATTGAAGTGGTTCCATTCAGTTACATATTCTTGTGCTTTTAAGAGGGCATCGATAATTGAATTAATTCGAGTTGCAAATCGATGAAATCGAGTTTCGATATTTTTCTCTTATTCGGTCATATCACATGGTTTTTAGGGCTGTTTTGTACATATAATTTAATTAATCTAACTAATCGATGATTATAATTAGTTTGCTAATTGAATTAGGCATTAGGTTTTGTTATGACTAAATCGTAACAATTTGTAAATAACATGTTTAATTAACAATTAACAAACTTTAACAATCTAATTAATTAGACAGATAGGTCATACATTCGAGTTCATTAGATATATAGGTCATACATTAACCTAATCTGTCCGTTTATTTAACTTAACAATTCTATTTAATTAATTAATCCATCTTTTCTTCCACCTTTTCTCGCTAGCATAAGACCGCGTGCTTAACATCGTCTTATTAACATTCGATGACTAAAATAGGATTAAAATATGCTAGTTCACGACACCTAGGGCCGCGTGCCATTCGTCCCTCTTTCCTCTTTCAAAAACTCGTTTTTCTAGCTCGATTTTAACAATTTGCAATTCGATACAACATGTAATTAATCTAGATCTTGTTTGTATATGTTYTCTAATTTGMTTTCACATGYTTATTTGAATGTCTAAATAGAATGTTTAGATTTGCCTTTTAGATCGTTTTAATTATTATTGCATGTTTTTATTATGAAATAATATTAATATGTTGTGATTACCATAGCAACTCGCATGTTTCAATACGGGTCATCTAATTTCCAGTTTTGGTTGTGTGTTTCGACTACCTTGGGCCGTGTGCCCCGTTCTTATCGATCATCCCTCTCATCATGCATATCAACATCAATATTGGAGCACTCAAACAAACCAAGAGTTTCCATATCAAAAGGATACGATTACAATCGAGAGAAGGGTGAGAAAGTCAAGTGGTGCAAATTGATTTGGCATACATGGACTATACCTAAACACGGGTTTATTGCATGGATTTATCAACATCAAAACATGAATACTAAGGATAATCTCTACAAATTGGGGATAAGCACAGAGGATACCTGTTTAATTTGTGCAAACCTGAAACCACTGAGCATCTTTTATTTGACTCTAGTTATAGTAGAGAGGTGATCTTGCTTGTCAGAAATTGGATTGTGATGATTTACATATCCAAAACATCCTTGACTGGCGACTAAAGAGGAGGGGATCAAAAATTCGAGTGGATCTGGTTAATGCTCTGATGAATGCGTGTATATATCACATCTTTAGACAACGGAACAAGAGCAAATTTGAGATGGTTCTCCTCTGAACTCAAAGAGTAGCAGCTGACCTGGTTGATAAAATCCGTTTAAAATTAAGGGGATACAAGGAGAAGGATGGTGATAATGATAAGGTTTGGATTCAAAGCTTAGTGGGAGGAAGAGATTGATTTGAAGGAGTGATGGTAGCTCTGGAGCTAAGAAGGATGAGGATGAGGAGGAGGAGGAGGAGGAGGAGGAGGAGGAGGAGGAGGGGAAGAAGAAGAAGAAGAAGAAGAAGAAGAAGAAGAAGATGCGATTTGATGTGTCACACCCCCATAAATCTGGAGGCCTTCCTCAAGGACATCCTAACCTATGGAAGTGCTACATGACTTGGTTTCCTAAGCTTGTAGTGTGAACATACGGAATAGAAGCAATTGTCGATAAATAAGTATGCATAGTTAAATTAAGTTAATACATGTCCGTGGATTTAAATAAAATCTTAAATACACAAATCCAAATAACTAGAGTGGAGTATATAAATTCAAAACGCTAAGACAACAAGAAATGACGACATGCTAAGGTGATGACCGCTCCCAAGCCTCCAAGTATATATGCACAAGCTACCTGTCAAGTTACTGCTCCCCATATAAGTGAAAATCATCATATGGTTCACCACAGACATTTTTAACACTTGGTTAGCTTCAATAATACAAAAGCCTACAATTCATGTGAATGTGAAAGACTAAATGATTATGATATGAAGTAATGATGCGACCACACAAGTTCTCCAATCTCCACACCTCCTCCATATCCATCCCGGTGACGGTATCACAACACTGTCACCAAACAGCCGGACCGTAGCCCGTAACGTGGTACTTGGGACACACCCGTGGTACCGGGACCGGGAGCTAAGTGGATCCCCCGCCAGACGTCGTGACACCACACGCGTCCCTCCATACTCAAGCCATGAACGTGCACATCCCTCTTGGAGTGGGAAAATTCAAGAGGCGACTCAAGCGTAAGGCGGACTCCCGACCCATCTTACGTTTCCTCAACCACCCAACATAGTACTCTCAAAGCCTCAACTCACCACCTCCAACATCCACAACAAATCAAAGATGCACAATATGCCAATATGTCTTTCCACACAATAATAACCATCATACGACAAGAATTCATATGTTTACTAACAATCTAACTAATCAATTAGCAAGCTTTCCAGTTTATGTTATAATGCAACCAAGTGATAATATGTGGCCAATTCCACTTACCCAATTACAAGATATGTTGAACATCCAATATTAGTATTCAACCAAACCCTAATTACCCTATCACTCATGTTATTATTCAAATAACACATATAATATGTAATTCATGACAACTAATGTAAAAGCAAACACTCATATTATCAAAGCTAAGTAGGGAAATCCTACCTCTTGTAAATCTCCAAGTAGTCAAGCAAGCAAGCTAAAAGGACTCCTTAATGAAGTCTCCCCCTACACAATTAATGACTAACTATTACAACCAATTACTACAACAATAACAATACTAATTAACCCCTTAATTATGTCACCTAATTAGTCAAAATACTAACTAAATCCATAAGAGAACATACTAGAAGATTAGGGTTTACTAATAAGAGAGTAAAGGGAAAAGTATGAATGTATAACTTACAAATGTAAACAAATGACAATGAATGCGAATTGGAGAGTAAATCATCAAAGGTATGATGAAATCTTTGAGAATAAGGTTTGGAGGATTTTTGGGGATTCTTGAGAGATAGGGAGGTTAGGATTGTGGTGAGGAAATGAGTATAAATATGAAAAATTGGTTTTATATACCAAGACCCAATTACACAAAGCCCAAACATGAACACACCCCTAAGCCCGTACACTCGATTGAGTGCTCGGTGGCACTCAGTCGAGTGAAGCAGCCACTCGGCCGAATGACACATCTTCCAGGAGCTGGAACTATGCCTAGAGGCACTCGGACCACACACACACACAGTCGAGTAGTCAGTTGTAGTACTCAGCCGAGTGTATTGCTACAATTTAAGGGGTATTACATTCTTCCTCCCTAAAAATAAATTTCGTCCCCGAAATTCACACCCGACTTAACAAGGTACCGCTAAAACTACTATCCATGTTCCGAGTATGTCCCAAGGGAGTCCCTAGTACCCAAAACGCTTACGTACACGCATCGATCAAGACAACTAAAGGTCGACATGACTTACAATCAACCAACTACTAAGGTGGAGTTAGACTAACTAAATAAAGAAATTTGCACTTGGGTAATATGCTCCACCCCTCTAAAGACAAGGTTACGACCTCGTAACCAAACTCATATTTGCTTGAAGAGGTGTGGATACTGTAACACCCCCATACTCCGAGGCACCTTACCAAGGACTACCCCTAAGTACAAGGGTGCTACCATCTCGGTTTCCCGTGGCAGTGAACATCATAGAAACAATAAAGAAACATCATTATTATTAATATCGTTTAAAGAATACAAAAGTTATCTCCAAATACGGAGTACATGGCCAAAAACTGAGATAAAAAGTATAAAACTACTATCGTCTGCGGAAGCTAATATTATCGTGACTCCACCCTGCTAACCCCACCGCGTAGTCAACGACCATCACAGTCATTACCTCCTAGATAACCTGCTCACCATCCCCGAATGGATCATCACAATTTTCAAAATATTACACGGGGTCAGTCAGCTGAACAACTATATACAACATAATGCGAAAAACAAGTAAAGTATTGCACCGCCACCATCACCACCAACACCACACCACCCCGGTACCGGGACACGCCCAGACATACCGCAACACCACATCACATCGATACCGGGACACACCCAGACATACCGCAATACTACATCACACAGGTACCGAGACACGCCCAGACATACCACAACAACCCAAGTCCCTTAATGTGCACATCCCCCCTACGCTGAGAGAACGCGGGAGGCGAACAATGAGGGTGAGACCACCTCTCACAATGACTCACAACAATACCAATCACAACCGTCTCCAATAACCACCACACCAACTCCGCCATCACAATACATCATAATCATGAAAACACATCATACAATACATCGTCACATTATAAGCATACAGTTCAACAGACAACCGAGTAGGGAAAACCTACCTTATCAGCAAACAGGGACAATCAAGTGATCAAAACTCTTCTTCTACAAAATATCCTCCTATAACGCAATAAATGTATCCAATTAAGACAAAGTCCCCACAAAATCCACAAATCAGAATTTAGGGTTCATACAACAAAGTAAAAGACTCAATCTGACACTTACCTTTACGAATCCGATCTTAAGACACGTAGAAACACCAACAATCGCTTATATTTACGCCGCGGAAATGAAGAATAGAAGGAGAATCAGTAACAGAGTTTAGGGTTTTTGTTTTGGAAGCGAAATTATAAATACTACTTCCCGATCTACTATTTATACTTTCCTCGGAAAAACCTGTTACGAACCGGACACTCGGTCGAGTGAGTGACACTCGACCGAGTAGACGACACTCGATCGAGTGCAGTGCACTCGACCGAGTGCAGGCCACTTGACCGAGTTCCCCACTCCAGAACGCTGACAGTCTGACACAATGGGGCACTCGGTCGAGTACCCTATACTCTACCGAGTGTCCCTATACTGAAAATACCGAGTATTACAGTCATGCTCCTTAAAAATGAAATTCGTCCCCGAAGTTTGATAAGTACTTTATTTATATATTTTTACCCCTTATTTTAGCTCCATTTTACTTGTCATTTTAGCACTTTGTTGAGTGTTTTTGAGCTAATGTCGTGTTCTAGTTGCTTTGTATGCTTTTGACGTGTTTTATAGGAAATATAGCTCTTATTAGCTAAATTCCCGACGAATATAAGCAACTATCGAGAACACAAGCTAAGTAGAGTATGGATTGGGTCATGCATGACCATGAAAGTTCAAAGGCTTGATAAGATGATCAAAATGTGGAGAAATAGCCCAAGTAAATGATCAAGCCAAAATGCAAACAATTGATTAAATGAAGCCCAAAAGAAATACAAATGAAGATGTGGAAAATATCAAGCTTAG
>VHZZ01005095.1:74085-92837 GCA_009801015.1 Silene noctiflora
TACTCTTTTAGTTATGCATGTACAAGATCCTTTTAATTAACAAGTTAATTAATAAAATCAGTATATTCACATAGTGTATGTGAGTTTCCTTCAAGAATAACTATAACTAATAATTTTAATCCCAGTATTTAAGAATAACTAAACATGTTTGCCTTTGAGTTATTAAAACTCCTTTATACACTACTTGTTTTTTTTCCCATTTTCGAAATCCGATTTCAAAATTTAAAAATCCCGCTTCAAAATTTAATAAAGTCAAAACCGGTTCAAAAAATCAAAATCCCACTTACCATTTTTCATTCTTTACGTATTTTAGTAACGTTGATTCTCGTATATTATTAAACGATAACTAATAACCAACAACGATTAAATTAAAAACAGAAATGACAATTAGAAACGGAAAAAAATTCAAACGGCCATAACTTTGTGCCCGGATGTCCGATTTTGACGATTTTTTTTCTTCAAATCGCTTAACTTTATGAGACGAACACAATAGTAAAAAAATAAAAATTCGAAAGTGGGCCCATTCGTGTGAAAAACACGAACTAGCCTAGACCCGTTCCTGTAAATCACACGAATGGGCCTAGGTCAGTTCATGTGGATTACACGAATTGGCTTGGGCTGGTTCGTGTAAAGCACACGACTCAGCCTAGGTCAATTCGTGTGTTTTACATGAATGGACTATTTCATTTTTTTTCTCATTGCGTTCGTCTCGTCGAAATAAGCAATTTGAAAAAAACTTCGTCGAAAATGGACATTCGAGCAYAAAATTATGGCCGCTTAAAATTTTTCGTTCTTAATAACCAATTTTTATCTCAATTTAAATCATTATTATCTATCGTTTATGTTATCAATGCTAACATGGATAAAAAGTTCATTAATTCGTAAGTTCAATATTATTTTTATATTAATTCATCGGTAATTAGTACGATAATTTATATCTAATTTAAGTTACCGTCACTTATTTTCGATTAATCGATAGAAAATAATGTTAGAAGTATATTGTAGAGAGAGAAGTGCAAAGTTGGAAAGTTAAAATGAAAAATAGGGGCGAAATGAGTAATATAGGTGCGGATTTAGGAATGACAATTATGACCCAAACCAAACCGAACCCGAATCAAACCGAAGGAAAAAATTCGATCCAAATCTACCCTTTAAAACTCATTCCCGATCCACTATTTAAAAACCCATATCCATATCCACTATTGAAAAACCCAAACCAAATCCAAACCCGATCCATTCATGCCCGGACCCGATCCAATCGAATATTTTTGAAAATTTAGGCTTTATTAAACCTGAAATTTCTATTTTCTTATATAAGATTAATTTTTTATGTAGTCAAATAAAGTTTCGGATTGGGTTTTGAATTATATGGTGGATCTGATATGGATTTGAAAAAAGTATAATAGATAGAATATGAATTTTAAAATTTTGAATATGGATCAGATATAGATATAGATCTGCGATCTAATAAGTAAGTGGATCGGTTTGGATCTTGCAAAATCCAATCCTATCCGACCCATTTGATGGCAATGCGGAATATAGCAATTTTGCTTCCTAATTGCATACCCTATACTGCCTTTTCTTTCACATAGATATTCACAGACAATTACTCAATCAATCTGATTCTTGCTCAAACTCCATTGATTCATCCTCTCAAATCCCTCTCCTTAAATCTTCAATCTTTTTTCACCAATTGAAGAAGCAAAATTTTCGTTGGTATGTTTTTTTTTTTTTTTTTTACATTTGCATGTATGCTCAATGAATTGATATGAACTCCTTGCATTTGTTATGTATTTTTTTTTTCTTTTTTTATGTTCCTCTTCCATTGATTTCTGGATTTTCTGCACTTTTTGTTAACATTATAGTGTATTTTTGGAGATTGGATTATATTATTCTATTGTAAATTTGTAATCATGTGTTAATTATTATTTTTGGCAATTCTCTAAATTAAATTCTGAGTAATTCTGATAATATGTAAATATCAAGTATAATTGTTTTATAATTACAATTTTTTCGTAATTTGAATAGTTTTTATTGTAATTGCATTAATAATTCAAGCTGATTTGATGTTGTATTATAATTGAATTTTGAGTGATAAACATTGAAGTGATCTAATTAAATTGATAGTATGAACGTGCTTCCTGAAATCTATAATAAAGAAGATTTGGGTGGTTAAGAAAGTTGATGAAATTTGTCTAGTTTTATGAAAAAACGGTTTAGACTTTTTATCTAAGTTATATAGTATTAGGTTTATGAGTATAAGCGCAGCGGGGACATGCGAGGTGGAGCGGGCGGGGTGGGTGTGGGGCGGGTCTTATGTGATACCCGCCCCACGACCCGTGACGAATGACACTTTTGAAACCCATCCCCGTCCCACTACCCATCAATCATCTCCCGCACCCGCCCCACTGACATCCCTATTTACTACCCTTTGATGTTTGTTATTATAACTCTGCCTGAGCAGCATCTATATGTCTTTTTTTTTTTGCAGGTCGGATAAGAGTTTGAGTCTTTTCGTCGCTTGTCCTTTGTGTTTTACAATTTATTTGACAGTTTGAAATTATATAATGGGTGCTCAAACCCTACTCTCAAATGCTACCTCAAATACACATGTATTACCATTCAAGCAATTAACGACTGCCTCATTGTTCTATTCACCAACCCCTTGTTTTCTCCGCATAACCCAGTTTAAGTCGCGTCAACTAAATCTTGCTTCCAATAAAAATGCTCTTAGGACACAAGTGCTATGTGCAGTATCTCCACAAAAGGTTGATAATGTCTCTGCCGATAAACATTTGAATTTAGAATCTAGGCGGAAGAAGTTGGCGGTTTTTGTATCTGGAGGGGGTTCCAATTTCAAAGCAATTCATGCGGCAATGCTTGATGGATCCATTCTTGGAGATGTAGTTGTCTTGGTTACAAACAAAACAGGTCAAATATTGCATCTCATTTATTTAATATGACCCAAAAAATATGTTATCATGCGATCATTTGATGAAAAAACAGGTGAAATGTTTTGAGTCTTTTAAAATAAGTGACGTGGGTTTCTTCTTATGTTCTCATTTCCAATGAAAGCAAATACTCACTTTTCTTTAGTTTTGAATAATGATGAAAAAAAAATCAAGTTGAGTCATTAAGTTGGTTGTACTTCTTTTTATTGTGGAGTTAGCAATCATTCAATTCAATTTTCGACTCAATTTTCATATTGAGTTATTCAAAAATAGCCTCTTGTATCAAGGGTAAGGTGTGTACATCTGATCCCCTTCAAGTTGGAAGGCATTTTAACTGTATGCACTGGGGAACTGACATTAGAATGCTCTATTTGCAAACGATAGGTTGTGGAGGCGCAGCATATGCAAGAGAAAATGGAATTCCAATACTTCAGTTTCCAAAAACAAAAATAGAATCAGAAGGGCTTTCTGCAGATGACCTTGTATTTGCTCTAAGGTCTGTTTCTTGATGGCACTTCAATTGGTGTTGAGTAATAACATGTTAAATTCCTTGAGAGAGTGTGTCAAAAGATTTGTTTCTTTTCATGTTGCCATCCAGAGCATATCTTCTGAGTGGAACTTGCAAAAGTTAGATAGCTTTGCATCAAGGTGTTGTAAATCTTGAATAGTTGCGTGTTGCTTGTTTTCATGCTGCCTTTTGTATTACTTTAAAACCACAGTTTAGAATCGATGTAAAAATCATTAGGTACACCCATGTACCACATCACCGTATAACTTAACCAAATAGAAAATTGGAAATGTAATTGTAGGGATATGATTTGAAGGAAGATAAAAAAAGTAGTCATGTAATTGTTTAGGGTGTATGACTACATAGTATACCAGGTGTACCAAATCATTTTTCGTCCATGGACATAACTGCAAATTAATTGCTAGTGCTACAGTGATAGTCTGAGACTCTTCTTAGAAGTCCTGCTTCTTTTTTCCATTGTCAATGTAGTCACTGAACTAGACCTTGTTTGTTTTGTGTAGAAAATATGATGTGGACTTCATTCTTCTTGCTGGGTATTTAAAGCTTATACCAGTTGAATTAATTCGACAATATCCTAAGCGGATATTGAACATACATCCTTCACTTCTACCAGCTTTTGGCGGCAAAGGCTATTATGGTTTAAAGGTTCACAAAGCTGTTATCGCTTCTGGAGCAAGGTAGAGAAGTCTTTTTAAATTACCTTCCTGTTATTCTTGTCAATACCTTCAGTAGTAGCAGTCTAGGATATAAGATCTTTCAGTTCTTGCTCCTAGATCTCTGGCACGCATGAACTTACTTACGATTGTCTACAAGACATTGCATAGTCACAAATAATTCCTTCATGTCAAGTTTGGATTTTTTTGAGAAAATTGTCGATAAAATCGCTATCTCAACTCAATAAGTTCTTGTATGCAATAATGCAAATGTTACGCATGGAGTCATGGGGCCTGGTTGGCAGAACCTTTTTTTTGAAAATTTGAATTTATTTTTCTTCTTCAACTTGGATTTATAGTATAAGAACAATGCACTCATGCACATGCTTGTTAAAGAGCACGAAATGTGCATCTGGCTTCACAAGTCATAGACCCTAATCATTCTATTCTTATGTTGCAATTTTCACAAAGTCGAACTGGACTCTCAAGGATAGCATTATATTCTGTTTGTGAAATCATTTTACTAATATCTTTGGATCACGGCTTAATCATTTTTAGTTATTTACGCATTAACTGGTAAATCTCATGTTGTACTACTCTTTATTAGTTTTCTTTTGCTGCATAATTTATTTATCTTGCCTAGGTACTCCGGCCCCACCATCCATTTTGTTGACGAGGAATATGACACAGGCCGTATTCTAGCCCAACGAGCTGTATCTGTTTGTGCTTTTGACACTCCAGAGGAGCTAGCAGCCAGGGTTTTGCATGAGGTAATGTCACTTTACATTTTGATAACTGTGAGAACCCGCAGCCTGGAAAAAAAGACCTGACTCAACCTTTACGCAAACAGAATAACTTAAATATGACTTGATATTATCCAAACTTCACTGGCTCAAAATTTTAAGCTAACAACACACCTGAACACAAAATGAGCCAAACTCGAATGCAAGCATACCCAAAATGCAATCTGTCTCCAATCCGAATGAGCCTTTTCATTATGGGGACAGACTCTGAGTCAAGACGATATAGTTAAAGGGCACAATTGCTTTCAGTAAGAGTTAAAGCTGAGGATACCCATTCCGGCTAACCTCGGAGCATATTACTATATTACAGTAATGCTGAAGCATTTAGTCAGTACATTCTGTGTTTATACTTGCCTCTAGAAATGATGTGTCATTTTAATTTAGGACATTCCGTGCTTATACTTGTGTCTAGGCAGTTAAGAGTTGTTGCAATGGAGTCAACATGCAATTCGCCTCTATCACTTAGACCTTGCAACGCTGCCTCCTTTTTTCTCTCTGTAAAAACAGTGTAAAATCCTTTTAAAAGTCTAATGGGAATTTTCTTTTCTTTTTCTAATAATAGGAGCACCTTCTATATGTGGATGTAGTGAAAGCATTATGTGAAGACCGGGTAATTTGGAGGGATGATGGCGTCCCCCTCATACAAAGCGAGGAAGATCCTAAGCTATGCACCTAGCTATCATTGACTTTAACCTATTCTTGCGATCTTCGGGCAAAAAGTCTCTTTCACATGTTCATGCTTTTTTCTCGTGTGTAAAGGGAGCTACAGGGTTGGTTTTGATTTTATTGGGATTTGAACCAAGGTCATGAAGATCCCCTCTCAGGTAGAGTTTGCCATTGGGCCGGGCTGGGCTACCCAGACCCTGGACCGGCACTAGGGAGGCGGGACGGGCCACTCCAGGCTCACTCAAATGCTGCTTAAGCCAGGCCCATAACATAAATATTGATTTTTTAGTTTTCTACAGATCAGCCGGGCTGGGGGGAGTACTCTCAAGTCTGGCCCAGGCCCGGCATTGGTGTATGGGCGGACTGGACTAAGCTGGACACGCGGGGCTGTGCTGCCTGCATTTTTGTCCACCTCTACTCAGGTGGTTTGATTTCCATTTCAATGGAGCCAGACAGTTAGTCTCTGATTTTGAATTGTGACGAGATAGAGCAATATGGTTTACTGAGTTCTGAATTAGTTATGCTACTTTTAAGCGCGAAGGGACAGTCATTTGAATCATTCTTTACATCTTATTTCTGCTCCTGTAATTTATGGGAGTTCATTGAGACAGAAATATTTTGTTAATATCCAATGTGTCTGGTCGATCCACTTGACTGAAAACTTGTTTGAACTCAGACAAAAGATCCAATATTGATGAGTAATAGACTTTCAAGTTTCAACCATTGTCTTTCCAATGGTTTGATTATGTGAGATGAGGCTGTAGTAAACTGAATGATGAATCATTATTAGTTATAGTCAAGTTAATTGAAAAGTAGGTCATAATCGAGTCGGTTGGTACGAGTAAAATGTCCCCACATTTGGGTTTAATTGGAACGTTTAGGTTACTAAAAGTGTTCATAAAGCAAATGATAATGTTAAAACCGTCTTTCATCTACATCAACATTTACATTTACGTGTATTCATTTACAAGGAGAGCCTAGTAGGTTGTAAAGAGGTAGATGGTAAATTTTGTAATGGAGCTACAATTGAGCAAAACTGTTGGATAAATTCAGAGAAAGATGTTTCATATCATCATAATTTCCCATTTTACCATTTGCTCTTCTCCTGTAGTCTTCTTCAAGAGATGAGACCCACCACCACGCTCTAAGTCCTGACTAAAATCTGCTTTTCAATTTGCTGTTTTAAAATAATTATCTGGATCTAATCTAACCATTTATTTATCATCACTACTTTAGTCAATATACTATTATTATATTGTTCATATATGTCAGTGCTTATTGATTGGTTACCCTTAAACTGTACCAAAAGTACATAGCTTTACCTTGATCAATCATAATCATGGGTTTCTGTGTTCATCATATCATTCAACATTTTGATTGATTTGACTCTCTTATCTTCTTGATTTTCATCAAAACATTTCTGGGTTTGATATATTTTAATCCAACTTATTCTGGGCTCTGTCAAATTTTCTTAAAAAAATTGCATAAGTTGCTTCATTTTCACTTCATCTAACAGAATTTATCTTTCTTCTTTTTGAGTTTATTCTGTGAATGAGTGTTCTTTTAGCATTGATTCTGCATACACTAACAGACTGTCACTCTCTCTTTTCTCATATCTGAAACTCTTGTGTTATGTTCTAAGCTCTCAAGCATACAATATACATCTACAATACAATATCACTTAGTTGGTCTCTCTTAAGACGACCACATATCCGTCTTAAGAATTTGTCAAACAATAATAGTTTTACTTTCTCTGAAAAATTTCCATGTATTTCTTTTCAAGTTTTGTATCCAATTTTATCTAATTTTATATTTTATACAACCACAATCCCTCATTTTTTTTCTTTTCTATGACCTTTTCATTATTCTGTAACTCTATATTTAGTCACAAGTTTTTCTGTACGTATTATATTTCCAAGTGTGCATTTTTTTTATGAGTTGTATATTTTTTTTGGTTATATTGTTTTGACATAGGATTCTTTTGTTCAAAGTTTGTTCTTCTGTTTGAGATTCTCTCTTGAATTTCTTACAAAAGAACAAATTTTTATTGCCTTAGTTTTGTGATTTTCTTAATATATTAGTTTTTGTTTAAGAAATGTTCATTTCTGATGAGAAAGACCAAATACCATTGGCCTTTGAAAATGGTGTTGAGGGTTTGAAATGTTCTGATGTTACAAATGGCATTCCTCAAATTTTGGATAATCCCCCTTTTGATTCTCCCATTGATGTGGTCCCAGAACACACCCAAAGCGATCTCGATCAATTAATATCGAAATTAGAAGGTATTATAATCTTTTTATGAAGTTTAATTTTTGTAAACTATGTAATATCTGTTTTCTTATATTGTGTAAGGTGTATGTATAAGTCCTTACCTTTTTGTGTTGATTGATAATACAGAAGAGATTGTGGGATTAAGGTCTAAGCAGAAGAAATTCGATGAAAAACGAAGAAGTTCATTAAATAAGATATTGGACATTAAAGGTAACCACTTGTTTGATTGATCTTGCAAGAATGAGCCCCTTAGATCGAATCATTTCTTTTCTACGAGAATAAATTAAGAAAGCTTTTATCATGTCATATTAGGTAGCATTCGAGTTTTTTGTCGAATAAGACCCGTATCATGGAACAACAACAACAACAACAACAAAATAGAAGAGCCCATTTTAGTTGATTGTGACAAAATTCTGGTAAAGTCAGCTGGAATTAAGAAGGAATTTGAATTTGACAAGGTGTTTTGTCAAATTTCAACACAAGGTTAGTTCAATACCACAGTAATCAATACGGATTTATCTGCTCTTCCTATTGTTATATGCCGATTTTATATCCGGTCTTAGTAAGATATCATATTGTTGAACAATTTGTAGAAGATGTATTTGTTGAGGTTGAACCAATTCTCAGATCTGCACTTGATGGGCATAATGTATGTATCTTGGCTTATGGTCAAACTGGAACTGGCAAGACTTTTACAATGGTTAGGATCTGAGATTTGACACTTTTCTTCTTAGATCTTTCTTATTTTATTTTTTTAAAATCGATTTTGATAATGATTTACAGGAAGGAACAAATGACCAACCTGGCATTGTTCCCCGAGCTCTTAAAGAGCTCTTTCAACAAGCTGCTCTTGAAACCACGACATCTATGACTTTCTCGATGAGTATGCTCGAGGTTTATATGGGGAATTTGAAGGATCTATTGGCTCCAAGGCCAACCCGTAGAGCGTACGAACCAATAACAAGATGGTCAGTGCATGTCAGCTTGCTTGTAACTAACTTACTAGAACAATACACATAATCTACTGAACTTATAGTGATGTTCCTGTTTGTTTTGAGCTTCTCACAGCAATCTGAACATTCAAGCAGATTCCAAAGGAGTTGTTGAAATAGAAGGCCTTACTGAGGTGCCTATCTCAGATTTCTCAAAGGCTAAATGGTGGTATGCTAAAGGAAGAAGAGCTCGAGCAACTGCGTCGACCAGCGTGAATGATGCATCTAGCAGATCTCATTGGTGGGTTCTGTAACCTATCTCCTATTCTACTGTATTGTCTTCTGCAGATCTGTCAAATAGTAATATTATAAATAAAATAATACAGAGCAACAGTTAGCATTAAATTTAAGTAAATACTAGTCCATAAAATAATATTATACCGGTATAGTTTTTAAATATTGCATTAATTACAATACACATTTTGCAACATTGTATCTATTTTCTGGGTCAAAATGGGTTGGGTTGTTAGTGACTTCGGATCATAGGTCAAGATTTACGGGTTCATGGCTTTAAAAAGCGGCCTGGTCAGGTCTAGGCTTTCATCTGTAGTTGAATTTATTGGCTTAATGTAGCAGTGTTTTTCTCCTCTCCCCTGTTGAATTACTTAAATTGCTTTGGTGAGGCATTCATGTTATCTGTTTTAGTTTTGTATTTATCTAGCTTAACGAGGATCACCATTTGTCATCATGGAGATGCCATGGAAGGTGAAGCGAGAACAAACAAGTTGTGGATGGTTGATCTCGGTGGGAGTGAGAGATTGCTGAAAACGGGAGCAACAGGGCTAACCTTAGATGAAGGACGGGCCATAAATCTCTCACTTTCTGCCCTTGCCGATGTTGTTGCTTCACTCAGAAGAAGACGTCCTCATGTTTCCTACAGGTACATGCGATTTTCACATTTGAATTACATGGGTCAAATGTGTTAAATGGGTACGTTGAACAAGAACAAAGCTTTGGAGATTTCAGTATGAGTTGATTCAGATATGCTTAATCTTCTATATTGGTGTCATTTGTTCTACAGGAATAGCAAACTTACTCAAATTCTCAGAGATTCACTTGGTAAGCTTTGCATCCATGTGTCCATATTAATTTTAACTTATGTTTCTCAGTTAATACAATGTTTCGCAGTTAATGATACTAGATCAATGATTTTGACATTTCTTTTGTGGATGATATATAAGTTTTGTTTTATTGTAACTGTGTCTGTCACATAGCTAATATTTCTATGAACGTATTTGGTGCAGGAAATGATTCTAAGGTATTGATGGTTGTGCATGTAAGCTCGACTGCAGAAGATCTTAGTGAGACCATTTGTTCAATGAGTTTCGCAAAAAGGGCTAGAGCCATAGAATCCAACCAGGAATTGCCGGAGGTACATTCTTGTTTTGTCACAATCATCATTTTATTGGTTTTGTTCTTGGGCTTTGGAATATGTTGGAATAAAGCAAAATGGTTTGTTATAGTATCTGTTCTTTATTGCGAAGTATTAGACATGCCATACAATTGTCTTCCCATATTTACAACACGAGGGTAGGACTTTGTATATCCGCTCCCTTACCCCTTGTAGTAAGCAAGAGAGCCTTGTGGCACTTGGATAATGTTGTTTTGTTGTCTTCAGGACTTGAAGAATCACAAACTAAAGAAAATTGCTGAGCTCAATGACGAAATGAAAGCAGCCGAAGAAGAGTATCAAGCCGTTAGTAAACAACTAAAGAAGGCTGAATTTCTTCTTCGAGAGAACAATCGTGTTTACTCTTCAACTTACGAGAATGTGGGGGATGAAAACACCCCGGGAAGCACCAAAAACGATAAAGAAATCGAAGAAACCCCTCTAGATTCCGAGAAAACAGCAAAGAGAAAGTCTTTGCCACATTTCATGGTTTCCACAGCAGCCAGCAGGGCCCAGAGGCAGAGCCATGTAGAGAATCACTTCACTGCCAAAGTTCTGAGATCGGGGACTAGAAGTTCGATACCACACTCAGTGTCACAGTCCTTGAGTTTTATGGAGTCTCGACTTAAGACAACTCTTAGAAATGGAAACAGAAATCAACAGGATAAAATGGTGAACAATATGGCCACCGACACTCAGAATCACCAAATTGTTGAACCCAATTCTTGCTCCACACCGCGTGGCAAGTCTTTGACTCCTTCGTATCCGAGTAGCAGAGTGATAGTGCCTCGGCACAAAAGAAGGGTTTCTTCTCTAATCTAAAGGACAAAGAAGAAAAAACAGTTAATCATTTTGCGTAATTTTCCTAACTTCTAAAGGCTTGGATATTTTGATCCTGATGGGTTTGTTTGGAGTGTAAGTTGTTGGTGTCTGGGTGTTATTATAGGACTGATTGCTGGGTTTGTATATGGTGATTATACTTAGGTAACTGAATTGGGAATACGTCAAGAAGGAGTATCGATCGTTTCTGTTGGGTTGACATGTCTTTTGAGATTGGAAGGGCTGCCTGCTTTTTTATATGGAGCCCAAAGGGGTGGTGTTCTATGATTGTTTGTGGGTTTATGGATGTTTGGTTTGATGTGTGTTATCTGTAACATTCTGAACTGTTGTTAGTGGAGTTTTTGACTAATATACTGAAAATCTTACAGAGTTACTTTGGTGATATCATAGTAGACTACATTTACTATTAACTTGTTCCCTCTTTTTCACTCTTTCATTGTTGCAAGTTCATGCTAACAACCAAATCATCAAATTTGTGCTGTTAAGGCTGATGCAACCAAATCATCAGAACTGTCAAATTTTGTTTAGATCAGAACTGCTACGAGTATTTGTTTTACTATAGGCAATTAAAAGTGGTACCTATTAATAGGAATAAAAATAATAGTTGGACCATAAATCCTAATAACCTCAAAACTCCTTCCCCTTCTTCCTTCCCGTCTTGTCTCCTCTCCATGGCTTCCTCATCTAACAAACACTCCGACAAGACATCCATCCACCCTGCCTTCGGCGTCAATTCCATCAAAAATCATGTCGCCTTGGTACTGGAATTTGAAAACGTTCACTATGACGTTTGGGCCGAACTCTTTCTTAATACGGCTAAAGCTTTTGAGGTTTATCATCATCTGGTAGACCCTTCTGCAGACGATCCTCCGCGCCCCGTAGCAGACAAAGCCATATGGGGCCAGCTTGACGCCATCGTCAAACAATGGCTATACGCCACCATTTTTTATGACCTCCTCCAAACTGTGGTGGAGAGCGGCTCCACCGCCAAACAGACATGGGAACACATCAAGGCACTTTTTGATGAATCATTTCAACCAAAACCTTAAGGTGATGGTTGAGGTCCAACTATTATATTTATTCCTATTACCTATCATAAACAACTCTCATTTAGTCTAAGCAGTTTTTGCGATTCACATTTTTTTCGGTATAAAGGAAGATACAAGGGCGATTTTTGATGTTAACGGGATTTGAACCAGGCCTGACTCCTGAGCATCACCTCTCTCGACTTTACCAATCTAAGCTAGTTGACATCTCTAGAACAGACAAGCATATAGAAATTACAGTCATATATGGTAGTTATTTAGAACTTGAGTTTAAAAATTTCTTCCGTTTATTTTACGATTGATATAAGAAGATTTATCTAACTAATCGTTGTAACACCCATGACATGCTAAATGCGGGCACCTAAATAATCATGTAAAGAGTTTCGGTTTTATAATAAACATAATCGATTAAACTAAACTTTTATTATTATAAGTTGTAACCATTGAACCATCACATACGGACGCAAATCCAAAGTAAACTAAATACTTGTAGAACAAACCAACCAATATACACTGTACTGAATCTATCTACTGATCTTGAAAGCGCCACCCAGAGAAAGAACATCACCCGCAATGGTGGACACTGAAACAGTAGAATTGTAAACTACTGAATTCAACAACTACTGTTCCTGAATTAAATCAATATAATGGCAATTTCATCAACAATATCATCATCAAAAGGGATAGTAATAACAATACCAGTACTAGTACTACTCCTCTCTTCCATTACAATCTCTCTCTTTTTCCTCCTCTCTTCTCTTTCTACCCCTTGTTCTTGTCCTCCTTCTTTTACTACTCAACCTTCTAGAAGCTTCCAGAATCAAAGGGTTTCTGCCACGTCGGATGATATTAACTGGGTTAGGGATCAGATCCGAGTTAATGGGTTACATATGCAAGATAATGTCTTACGTAAGGGGATTAATCCTCGTACTCGTGCTCAACAACTTCAAGATCTCTTGCAGTATGTTCTTTTTTGATGATTTTTGGATTTGGGTTTGTGTTAATTTATTGTTTTGTTTTGCAAGATTTGATCTTTTTATGGTTGATTATATCAACTAATTAGTTCATTCTGCTGGAATTTTGGTAGTTTTTGTTTTTTTAGAGCATTGGGTTAACTGTCTAGGACTTGTCCGTTCCAATCATTTGTTTATCTTCAATTAAAATACCTCTCACGGAGAATACAAATAGGTAAACAAATGATTGGGACGGAGTAGGTTGTATCCTTAAATGGTTTTGAGTTGGTTTTGGTGTTAAAATTGTGAATTTGATCTTTTGTTACTTGTAACACAATTTAAGCCTAAAGTAGATGAAATTGGAGGAAATGTAGTTATGAGGATTAGTTCTTTAGCTTGTCACATTAGTTGTTTTGCTTGCAAGTTCTAATCTTTTCTCAGCGTTTCCTAATATGTTACCTGAAATCGGCGTAATTTGGATGATTTAGTTCATTCCGTTCATATTTTGGGCTGGAATAAGGTTCTATTGTCCTTCCTCGTCAGTGTAATTTGTTTTTTATAAACAATCACTCAACTTGAGACTGAAAATGATGAGATTTTTGAAAATATAAATGTTATTGCTGTAGCTTTTTGGTTTAGTTTGTTCTCATGGGGTTTCATCTTTAAATGTTTGAGACTTAAACTGGATGAAGTTGTAGGAACTCAGACAATTTTAGTTTTTGTAGGCTCCCTTGGAGTACTTTTGATTTGTCCCTTATCTTAATGCGTAATGGGTTAATTTAGTTTAGTGTTTGCTTGTAAGATTTGATCTTATGTTAGTGATAGTAAGAAGATTGTTGATTTACATAGCAATATTCGATCTTTTGTGGGAAAGTTTGAGATTGGACATTGGATTAGTATGCTCGAAATTGTTGAATATTTTGGCTTTGGTGGTATTTAGTCTAAGCTATGCTATATGGCTAATTGTTACCATTCTATGAAGTGTGAGTAAATTATGAAGAGTTACTCCTTAAACTGTTTGTCACTTGTTCGATCCTTCATATATGTTGTAATACTGCAGTTATATCTCTGCTGTACGTGATTCCATTTTGTACATAGGTAGACCTGCATCAATGACATAGTAGAATTCTTGAACAAAATCGTCAATTTGACGAGTAAGCAAGTTCTTGATATGGTTCTCGATATTTTTACAGCAAGACACTACTTAGACCTGTAAGCAAATCAATCACTCGACAGTGTGCACCTAACCCCTTTCTCTTTCTATAAATTAATTGGGAGGGAACTAAACCAGCTAGTCACCTCACTAAAAGATTGGCATGGACCACTCACATGCTAATGTCTAGTGCCATTATTAAAGCCAATGAAACAGTTTGAGGTTTTCTACATAGAATCAAATCAATCAGTGTGGTTTTTCATTTCCTACATGGCACTATGGCAGTATGGCACCCCTTCTTTTTGTAAAAAATCTGTGGTTCGGGATTAGGAGTGGTTAATTCTAGGTTAGATAGAATTTGTAGTTATATGTGCTTAAACTTAAAGGACAGCTAATTAGTCAGCAACTAACGGACCAAGTCAACGGAAAATAGTGTTAGGGTCACAGTTAAGTGTTAACAAGAAAGGTTAGGGGTATCACAGAGGTTTTAGAAAAACGGAAGGGGTACCAGATAGGAAAATAAAAATAAAACACCGAGGTCCTATGTAGAAAACCCCTTTTTTTTTCGTTTGTAAAGGGAGCCATAGTGACAGTTTGATAATCAGCTTTGAACCCACGTCATGAATCATGATTACCACTTTATCTTAGCTAGCATCTACTGTTTTCGCATGATGTAATTCCCTTGTAAATTTGTTTCTGGGCATGTCCAAGTATCACATTTGGTTGAGATGTGCGCCTTTTTGTATGGAACTTCTGTAAATTCGAGACATTAAACCACTCCTCTTTCAGGTACAAGGGTATATCACATTATGAAGGGGATGAAGCCACTAATCATACCGCTCTGCCATGTCCTGGGGAGCTCCTTGTCGAACAGCACCATAGCAATTATGGTGAACCATGGGCTGGTGGCCGGGACGTATTCGAATTCTTGGCTGAGTCCAGTCACCTTACACCTGATTCCCAGGTTCTCGAAATAGGATGTGGGACCCTTAGAGTTGGATTGCATTTTATCCGCTACTTAAAGCCCGAGCATTTCAATTGTCTTGAGAGAGACGAGCTGTCTCTAATGGCAGCTCTCAGGTATGAGCTCCCATCCCAAGGTCTATTGAACAAACGCCCAATTATTGTCAAAGGCGAAGACATGGATTTCTCTAGATTTGGATCTGGTGTTATCTATGATTTGATTTATGCTAGTGCCGTTTTCTTACACATGCCCGATAAGCTTGTATGGGTTGGCTTGGAGCGGTTAGCAGGTAAATTGAAACCATTTGACGGCCGGATATTTGTGTCCCACAACATAAAGTTTTGTTCTCGGTTAGGAGGGGATGAATGTACAAAGAGGTTGGCAGGCCTTGGGCTGGAGTATATGGGAAAACACACACATGATAGTCTGCTCTTTAATCACTATGAAATTTGGTTTGAGTTTCGGCGCATAAAGGCTTAGATATTGATGAGAGAAGTGTAGGTTCTGGTGGGCTTATTGTAGATTGAACAGAATTACATTATTATTTATATTGAAATTGAAACATCATCTAATATATTGAATTTGATTCCTTCTGATCACCTGATTCAAGTGTTTCCTTCTGATCATCTGATTCTAGTGTTTATTTCATGTGGACCGTTCCTCACATTCTTTTTCTTGGGGTTACGGGCTAAAGAGCCAACACTCCTACTCCTAGTTAGGGATTGCAAGGCCTCGACCTGTCTGCGGTGATTCGAATCTGGATCTTTAAACTTTTCAGGTGGATCCTAGTCTGGTCTTCAAGCTCTAAGCATCACGATCACCACAAACTTGTTGTTTTCAGGTAGCTGGTTTTCTCTGGTGAGATTACGATGTGAAACATTGATAGTTTTGCTGTGAACATGGTTGTTTGTTTCCCTACTCGAGAGGTGCTTGGCCTGAGCTCCATGCTTTTAGCGTACATACAAACAGCATTATATGATCACCCTCTTCTTCTTCCATGAATGGCATGGAAACAAGATTACTTCGGCTCCATCTTAGCCTTGTAAACTCAACTTTGTAAGCGAATTCAGCCTTGGCACAGTTGAATAAAAAATGGGGGTTGCCATGGTGAAATCTCCTCCAAACATGTGCGCCCAGATATGATAAATCATGAAAGTAGTTGATTAAGCTGTATTTAAAAAAAAAAAAAAATGAAAAAGGGTAGCTTGTTAGGTCAAAAGTAAATACTACCTCCTCATTCATTTCTTTACATTTATTTTTTAGGCACTATTCATGAGTGAAGAGAAACTCTAATATAATTTCTAATCTATAACATAAAATATAGTAATGTGAGATCTTTTTTGTTCGTCTGAATGAGTACATTAAAAATATCAAATTTTTATAATATTTAATAATATGTAAATAAAAATATGAACAAAATAAAATGTACATTGACAAATGTGAAAAAGTAAACGTAAATAAATGAGTGAGACGGAGGGAGTAAATAAATCTGAAGTGCTAGGACTTTTGGCCTCTTGGGTATAGTTTTAGACAGACGTATAGTCATCTAAAAACAATTTCATGCACTTATTAGGAAGAGCTAATGTATTACAAGGTCATTTTACACTATTATTATGTAAAACAAGTTCATAAACTAAAATATGATCACAAGTCACAACCATAAACTAAAATCGAGAGGGTAGATATAAACCTGTTTTACATCAACTCTTGTATATAAGTTAGGTCGCCTTTCAGCACTCCATGAGTCTTGGTGTACTAGGAAATAAAATAGAAGGATTTTATTATGAAATCTCTCCTATGACATGGGATAAGTAGAATGATTACTACCTTCCTTATAGCTTTAGCATGCATCCTTTCAGATTCAATGGAACTCGTTTATGAAATACGACATTGATTAACTTTGCCAAAAGAAAGAAAGATTTTCCCACATCGTGTAGTTAAGAAGCGTTGAAGAATGGACAGGGTATAGATGGGAAGGATTGGACAACGTTAAGACTTACATACCTGGACGGGGCATAATGGGTGATCAAGAAGGCCCATTGCCTAGGCAGATGGCCTCCATTGCACATCATTGGGAAGGTGCATCCGCCTAACATCTCCCCTTGTTGGGAGACTGTACGTCGTAATTTGTTGTAGTGGGGGCCTGCGCTCGTCGCGGCCCCTGCCCATCTCCTATTCTAACTTTTGAGCCACCTCAGTTTAGTCAAGGCTTTTTTGTTAAACATAATCTTAAATTTTATTTTATTTTTCTAAAGATCACCTTTTAATATAATTTTTTGTCATGACTTTTAATCGAGTTTGAGATACTAAACGAAGTCGGTTTGAGCAGGGGCAGACTAGGAATTTTGGTAACGAAGTCGGTTTGAGCAGGGGCAGACTAGGAATTTTGGTTTGGGAGGGCACAAATTTTTTTACCATGATTCCGATATTACTTTGTGTTTATTTACGTACTTGTACTCTTTTATCGTTATACATACATGATTAAATATCGAAAAAGACAACATATATTTAATAGAATATTGAAAATAAATATAAATCTTAGTAATGAAAAAAAGTGCAAATAAAATTACACCTTAAGTCATTTATGCAAAATTTTTGCTATTTTTACAGCGGGTGGTATCGGTTTTTCGTGGGTCTTTTAATGAGTTATGATGCTGTGTTTGATCTGAAATTTGGTTTGTAGGTATAGGGGAGTGTAATGTAGGTGGTAGTTGTGTTGTTTGTGGTGGTTGTTGGTTATACATGGTGGTGGTTGGTTGTACGTGGTGGTTTAAAGGAAGTCAAAGTAGGTTTTCACATGCGAAAACACGTAAGTAACCAGAAATGCTTTAAGTTGACTGAATCCGGCCAAGATGTCGTGGTTGACAAAAAATTATATTAAAGGTTGTGTTTAACAATTTTTTTTTTAAAGGTCATGTTTGAAAAAACCTTTTTTTAAAGGTGGTGTTTGACAAAAAAAAAAAAAAAAAAAAAAAAAGTAGATGTCGGCTAATATGCTATCTGAAAATGCCGCTAACCAAACACATAAAATTAGTAGATTAATTGGTCAATCTACAATTTATGCCGGAATCTACTAATTTCACCTAATATGTTGTTTACCAAACAACGCCGTAGTTAACTCGATAATGGTCCAACCAACCCATTTATTTAAATGACTGTTTTTTATAGGTTATTTATTTGAACTAATTGAATATCATACTTTATAAAATATTTTATATATGCCCGTGCATTTTTGTATGGGTATTAAGCTAGTATAATGTCCGTATTGCAAGTCTGAGATGACGTACTACTACACTCCAAGATGTTTTGCGAAAACAAAAAGGCAAATGCAAAAATAGACTAAGTACTGAATAAATAAATACGAAGTTGTACTAAGGCAGTATGTCTATAAGTTTTGTTTTTCAATATAGGTTGAGAGAACTAAGTCACTACTTTGTATTTAAATTTGCACTAATTCTCATTTGTGACGGACGTATCCGTCACAAATGAGAAGACGGGTACCAAATTGTGAGACAAAAGAACCAAATAGAGGAGAGAGGAA
>VHZZ01005096.1:97061-108533 GCA_009801015.1 Silene noctiflora
GTAAGGCCAATAGGGCGGTAAAGTTCTACCTCATGAGTTTCAACACTTGCTAATTCAATGTCACGATAGCACGAGACCATATTTTTAGTATATTTGAAATGTACAAACTTGATAATTGTTATAAAAATCTAAAATCTTAAATACGACTAATAAAAACGTAAATCATTATATGCTTTTTTTTTATGTTTTCAAATAATAACAAAATTTAAAATAGCGAACCCGTGCAATTTGCACGGGTTTAAGACTAGTGTTTATTTATATGAGATACCATATGAATACACAGCATAAACGTACCTTTTCATTCATGTCAATTACGATAGTTGGGTGTCATTCAAAGAAGACTAGAAGAGCCCAAAAAAAACGAAAGGGTTTTAATGCAATCCAAATAGCTACATTAATGCAATCCCAAGCTGATATCATCAGGACTCAGTCGAGTGGCCTACCAACGAGAATTCGGTCAAGTCGCCTTATCAGAAAATAGTACTCGGTGGGCATGTCCATGTAGTCACCACGGAGTCGACTTCTGCTGCATTGATAGAAGATGTCTTTGGGACTAGGAAGGAAAGGTGATCCTCGAATTGCAGCCTCAACAATGGTTTTTAATTCATCAATATGTCCAAGACTTAATCCCAGCTCATAGCTGACTGTTCCAATCTTCTTCTCCTCAACAACATCATCTCCATCGTAAACCAACACAATAATATCGATCGGACCAACCTCATCCTCCATATCTTCAATCATGTGGTCATCCTTGTTCTCCTCCTCATGCACATCCTCCTTTTCAAGATCATCCTCCTCTTCAAGATCATCCTCCTCATCGTGCTCATCCGCCTCATCAAGATCATCATCCTCATCACCAATGTTGTCTTCTGAGTTATCGCCAACACTCTCTGTCTGCTCGTCCACCTAATTTCATAACATTTATATTCAATAAATAACATATTCTTAATTTCTACCCAGAAATTTAATCAAGATTGGATACACCATATATTGAGCATCACCTCAGAAACTCAAACACCAAAAAGCTCCACCAAATTTTATACGGAGCAAGTTTGAGTTGGGACAGAAAATCAAGAAATGCTACTAAATGGCATTGGAGGAATTACCTGTTGCTCAGCCACCTCACCCTTTCCAGAAGATCCAACTTGAAAGAGAGCAGTAATAGAATCTACTATCTAGAAGTATTATCGAGAATGAAGTTAGTTTATAAGCTGATGCCTGATTTGTCTAGGTACTTCCCATTATAGAACATTATGATCAGCAATCACTCACCGGGAGTCGAAAGGGTTCCTCGGCCATTTTTGCTGTCAGGGCAAAAAGAAGATTGTAGTCCTGGTGCTCAGATTTATATGCACGAGCCTGTATGATTTGAAAGGAGGAGCCAACAGTCAGTCAATAACTCAATATATAGCCAATCGTCATAGTATGAGGATGTTCTCATTTACATTGTCTAGAACAGCTGTAGCATCCATGCCAAACTTTTCGGCAATCAGCACTACAAGATCAGGTCGGCTGGTAGCACAACTTAGTCAAGGGAAAAACTTGGCTAGATGCACACCATGTATAAAACTGTTCTACTGCAGTCTGCAGTATATTCAAATAAAGTGCGGATACAAGATTCCTTCAGTGTTTATGTAAGCAGCCATTCCATTTTCTCCTTTCCCCCTAGTTGGAATCTGCAAATCAGGATCGTTAAGTAGTGTACATTGAATGAAGTAAATGACTGCCATACTCAACAATATGTAGTAAACTTGCAGATGGGTGTTCGGACCAACTAATCAACTTCTAAACATAACCTATCTTTAATACAGTACTAATTTATTTATTTCCCAGTGAAACGATAACAGCATAGGTAACTTGACACAAACAGCATTACTCCACCAATCCTTCCATGTATGAGACATGAGTAACCTATAAATGATTCTCGGGTTAGCCAAAAGCTTTACCTGAGTGGTGATGCACAAAGTATAAGCTTGGTGTGTTTTCCCATAGCTGAACCAATACGATAATATCATCATGTTAGAAGGCAAATCAAATTGCCAAGATACGTGTACCGTATGTCAACGCAAAAACTTGTTACTGTCATTCATAATTGCATCAACACGGAAAACCAGCAGATAAATAACGTAAGAAACAATAATAAAAGAATGACAGGTTCAAGAGGTAAATTTTATGGTGTCTCACCCAAACTCTCCGAATGTTGCAGTAATTTCCGAAGTTTCAGCTCCATCTTTACTTCCAAAGAACAACAGTTCGTCAACGTTTCTCTATTGCAAATGACGATTATAGCACTTGTTAGTGAAATGATTGAGAGAACGCAGTTGCACAAATACATCAGTAGATTTCAGACTCACAAACATAGAGGAAAAGGAATCTGACCTTGAGAAGAACATCGGCTCCAGTGATGTAACCATTATTCTGATACAATAGATCAGTGTAGCATAATTAGTTCAAAACTGTGAAATTCAATGACAGAAAATATTTACAATTAAAATCATGAACACCAGTCTACTAACCACTATCTTGTCAACAGCTTTGCAAATTTTGTCAACTTTTGTCTCAGATAGTCCTTTGATCCCGGTTAGACTCTAAACATGTGATTGAACCTTGTAATCAACAAGGAACAAACCGCAGAAAGACAGGAAAAACCAGAAGGATAATACTAATAATTAGATTAGAACACTAAGTAACCTTCCTAGTGTGCATCAACAGGTCATTGCAGGTGGAAATTCCAGCATCTAGAAGCTTCTTGACATCTCTCGCATCGATTCCGATAGAGATCACTTAAAAAGTTGACCAAAGGATTTGTAGATAAATTATACGAGGACATATTAATTGTAAGAATTAAAATGAAATTAATTATACTAGTGTTAAGAAGCATTACGCTTATCTATAGTTTCAGACACGTCATCCTCTTCATCTTGAACTTTATCTCCCTTGACGAGCTTCATTTGCTCACACTGTTTGTCAAAACTGTAATCACTCACCAGGAGTTGAAAGGGTTCTTTGGCCATTTTTGCTGCCAGTTCAAGATGGTTGTGCAGGTTCTCGTATGTATATGCCCCAGCATACATGATCTGAAAGAAAGAACCAACAATCAGTTCTCATTTACATTTTCTGAAACAGATGCAGCATCCATGCCAACCTTTTCAGCAATCGCCATTCTACTATCAAGTCGGCTGGTAGTACAAGTTAGTAAGCTAGGTGTATCGACAAACTAATCATCTTCAAATCACTAATATATAATCTATAATCCTTTTGCTTCCTCGGTTAAACATCAACAGCAGAAATTCAGAAGTTTTACCTGAGTGGTGATGCACTGAGTATGAGCTTGCTGTGTTTTCCCATAGCTGAGCCAATATGATAATGCATGATGTTCATCCAATGCCCTTCCAGTTGTAGTGCAGACAACTGATTTTCCCTATTGCAAATGATGATTACAGTAGTTAGTTAAACCATTGAACGAATACAATTGCACAAATGTAGCTGTACTCCTGATTTCAGAAACGGAAATTTACAGGAAACGGAATCTGACCTTCAGTAGAGCATCAGTTCTGGTGATAAAATCGTAACTCTGAAAATGTAGATCAGTGTAAGCATCATTAGTTAAAAACTAGTATGAAAGTCAGTGACAGCAAATATTTACAGTTAAAATCATGGAACAGTAGTCTACTGACCGCTGTCTTCTCAACAGCTTCCCATATGTTATCAACTTTGCTCTCTGATAGTCCTTTGATCTCGCTTAGACTCTAAACATGTGGTTGTAAGCAACATTAAACATACAAGGATAGACAAGAAAAAAACAGAAGGATAGTGCTAGTTAGACTAAGAACGCTGAGTAACCCTTTTTTTGTGCATCAACAGGTCATTGCATGTGTAAATGCCAGCATCGTGAAGATTCTTGATATCTCCAGCATCTATTCMGTGAGCGATCACTTACATAGTTGAAAGGATGAAAAGGCAGTGACTTAAATTAGATGACAAAACCAGAGGATTAGTTTAACTGCAATCCAATCAAGACTTAGTGCTAGCTTCTTTTGTGTCACGCACAAAGATTATACTACACTTTTGAAATTTTTGAGTTTCAAACGCAAACAAGCCAGCTTTAGACGCAGCATTAAAACAGATTATGACACGAAACTACTTAATAAACGTTACAGAACTACAGAGAGCTAGTTCATGAATTTCTGTTTTTCAATATAGAGCACATTATAGAATTACGTTGTGCTACGCCTTTAACTTCAGAATTTCAAATTTCAAACTATACAATAAGATTAATTCAGACAGATCTCAAAGTATACAATAAGATTAATTCAGACAGCACGCATTCAAGAGCGTCAAAAAAAACTCACGAATATTAATCGGCTACAGCACAGAAGGAAACAAGTGATAAATTAGGAATCTAGCTTCAATCAATGTTGTTTAGGAATACACAAACAGATGAATCAGTTTTCATATCTCCACCACTAATCATAWGCAAAATGCCTTAGATTATCATTTCTGTCAAATGCATTTCAATAACAGCGGAATTCTCTCGATAACAATAATCGTCGACAAGATTTCGTCATTTAAATGAAAAGTGCAATACAAATTCACAGTACTGAATTTCTGCGATTTTACTGTATTATTTCGAAAAACTTTKTAAAATCACAAAAACTTGCAGCACAATATATTTTGTGTTACATAYGCACAAGATTATAATAAACCTTTGAAATTCTTGAGTTTCAAACGAAAACAGGTCAGCTTTAGACGYAGCATTAAAACAGATAGGACTCTAATTTCAGATTTTCGTTTTTCAAACAGGCGATAAAGAGTAATTTTGACCGCGCTCATTCAAGAGCATAAGATAGCAAAACAAATATAAATCAGCTATAGCAAAATAAAATAAAAATAATAATTAAAAAGAAAAAAAAAAAAAAAAAAAAAGGAATGAACGATAATTTAGGAATCGAACTGCGGAGCACGATATCATGTCTTAGATTATCATTACAATCATATGCCTTAGATTATCATTACAATCAAATGCACTTGAATAACAGCGGAATCCTCTCGATAACGACAAGATTTCGTCATTTAAATGAAAAACGCAATACATATTCACCGTACTGAATTTCTGCGATTTTACTGTGATATTTCGAAAAACTTTGGAAAATCACAAAAACTTGCAGCACAATATATTTTCAAACTTACGCCACAAGTAAACGAAGAACAATGAGCGACATGATATGTGAGCTTGCTAGCTAAACAAAACTTGACCTAAAGTTCATTCGACATACACAAAATCAAGCAAAATTATGCAAATGATTTAGCAAAAATATCTAGAATTTCAGTAGATAGTAAAATATACGGTTATTTATAATCTCGCGCATGTCCTCAACTTCAATTTCCGCCATTAAGATGAAGATTCGAGAGTTTTGGTGTGGTTCGAGTTTTTATGCGTGTGTTAGAGAGATAAAGAGATTTTAGATGAGAGAGAAGGAGAGATTGAAATTGTGAGCTAATTGTTAATGGGAGTGGGTTTTACAGAGTTCGTTGCTTCGTATATGAACGTCTCACAAATAGTTTACTCTCAATAACATTAGTGAAAGGAGCTGGTCTTGTTTAAGAGGTTCTTATATTAAGACCTCTCACAACCTATTTGAATTCGTCTAGTGAGAGACCTTTCATAGGAATTTGTTTAATTTTCTTTTTCTTTTGGTGTTTTGTCACACACAAACTTAGTGTGAGACGGTCTCTCAGAATACATTTTTTACCTTTTTTTTTTGGGCGGGAATATTTTTTTTAAACATTGGTTTAAGATTAATCTGACATCATATTCACAATATTTCCATAAGCATATTGAGTTGAAGAGACTTGTAGTGAGAGATAAAATTCATTACCGTCGGTAAAAAGAATGCTTAAAAAAAACAGGGCAAATTTAACTCAAACGAAAATGAGTGATCAAATGACCAAGTAGCTCAYTGCAACGACTACTTGATGCTTACCTATGCGGACTGCCAGACTGATGCATTGAAAAAAATATTACTTTGCTTGGATTTTAGGCAAATTCCACCCCCAGCCCACTACCCATGACGGGTGAAACTTTTGTACCCGCCAAAGGTCTGGTGCTCGCAATGAAAGGGGCGGGTGCTGACCGCACACTTGTGCCCACCCCACTGATATCCCTTGCTACAACCAACAATACATTTACAAACTACTGCGGGCTAATACCACATCTCAGACCGGGAATGGGATCAATGAGATCTCACATTTTACTCAAATCAAGGAATGCAGCAGATAGAACTCCTTAAATATAACATTGCTGCAACCAACACGTATACAAACTACAAAGCCGCTGTGAAAGTAGTTTTGCGGGTTGATACCACGTCCTCAGAAATGCTTCTGATACTGATATTTTTCATACCAGAGTTAAGAGAATATTATGAGAAAACAAAAACATGAGCTTATCTAATCAAACACTTAGGCAAGTATCAGATACTGTATCTGCCAAAATAACAGCAAAATCTCAGAAATCATAAATCAATCACAGAAAAAGAGAGCAATTGGAGTTTAGATGTGGATGGGTTTATCGTAGGTGGCCATAGCAGCTTCTTTCACGGCCTCACTCATAGTAGGATGAGCGTGGCAAGTGCGTGCAATATCCTCGCTGGATGCCCCATATTGTAATGCCAAAACTGCCTCGTGGATAAGCTCACCTGCATTAGGTGACATGATGTGTACTCCCAGTATCTTGTCACTCTCCTTATCTGCCAATATCTTTACCAGGCCTTCTGCATTATCAATTGCCTTGGCTCTGCTGTTAGCCATGAATGGGAATTTTCCCACCTTGTACTCCACGCCAAGGCTCTTAACCTGCTCCTCCGTCTTCCCGACAGACGCCACCTCAGGGTGGGTGTATACAACTCCTGGAACCATGTCGTAGTCCACGTGTCCTTCCTTTCCTGCAATGAACTCGACACAGGCAACTCCGTCCTCCTCTGCCTTATGGGCCAACATAGGTCCCGGGATCACGTCTCCAATAGCATAAATTCCGGGTACGTTGGACGCAAACCGTTCATTGACAAGGATACGGCCTACCTTATCCATTTCTACACCGAGTTTATCGAGCCCAAGCCCCTCGGTGAATGGGACTCGACCGGCTGACACAAGAACAACATCTGCTTCAAAGGTGGTCTGCTCACCTCCAGCTGAAGGCTCAAGTGTCAGCTTGAGAGTATCCCCAGAAGTGTCAACGCCAAGGACCTTTGTCTTCAGCTTGAACTTCATGCCTTGCTTCTCAAGGGAACGTTGGAACTGCTTGCGCACTTCACCATCCATGGAAGGAACAATATCGGGACCAAACTCAACAACAGTAACCTCGGAACCCAGCCTGCCCCATACAGAGCCCATTTCAAGGCCGATGTAGCCAGCGCCAATCACCACCAATCTCTTGGGGATTTCTGTTAGGGCTAAAGCTCCAGTAGATGAAACGATTCTCTTCTCATCAATTTCAATGCCGGGAAGAGACTTGACATCGGAACCAGTAGCAACAATTATATGTTTGCCTTTGACAAGAGTGCTTCCGCCTTCAAGGGTTTCGACAGAAACTTCAGAAGGAGAGATGAATTTTCCATAGCCCTTGACATAGTTTACTTTGTTCTTCTTAAACAAACCTTCAATTCCCCGTGTTAGATTCCCCACAGCTTTGTCCTTTTGGTTCATCATGGCCTCTACGTCAATCTCAACAGAAGAGCACTTCACACCATGATTAGCAAATGAATGCTTTGCTTCATGAAACATATGAGAAGAATGAAGAAGTGCCTGAAAACATAAAAAAATGTTGATCAATAGGCAGTACTGTGGTAGGCTACATAACTCTTAACGTTCTTCATATTAAAAAATCAGAGCAGGGGGCATAGTTGATATCTATTTTTGGGTAGACGACCATTATGGATGGCTCAACATAATCTTGCCAAGTAATCAATCAAATGTCCAAACATGACATTTAAAAGAGGCAGATGAGAGTAATTATGTTATTTGAAGCACTGCTCAAAAGAGTTTAAGAGTGTATTAGATGATTTTAAACATGTTAGAATCTAAAAAAAGCACAAAAGGTACAATGGAAAATTCTAAGATCTTTAAAATCCTCGGCAACGCTCATCCACAGCCTTTAACATCATTTAATATAAGATCAGCCATTGTTATTTAAGTGCTATATGAGCCCCAGAACAAAAGCAAATCAATCATATGGATCTATATTTAATATTTCGATTTACAACAATACAGGACAAATACTGTAACCTAGAGATCCACTCTGCGATTACAGTTTAATGTCAGCTGCACAACTTGAAACCAGAATAAGTTACTTAAACACACTTTTCCTCTGTCTAGTTGCAAGTTATTGTAACCGAGAGGCCTTATATAATCCCATTTTGTACGTTAAAATATAGACAGAAAAAACTAATTCAACAGAAAGTATAAATCAGCAACGCATAGATGAATCACAGTTAACCTCGACATAAAGCTGAACTCATCGTCACAAATTGATAACTAATCATAGACAGACAGAACATGCATCACAGTTGTTCAGCAAATATGTTTATCATCAGACCCACAATAAAGCTGCCATGACCACTCAGCTATCGCAAATTCTCATATCAGAAAGACTCGCAATAACTCTGATAAGAATTCCACGAAACCAACCCAAATAATCCGCTTCTAAAACTCTTATATAATAGCCTATCTCAAGGGACTTACTACTTGCGAAATATCTATCGCAAATTATCATACCAGAGGATCTCAAGACAACACAATTCCATATGACCAAACCATATAATTGATTTCATAAGAACGTCTCGTGATGAGAATTTCATGGAACCAACCCCACATCGTCATTACTGAACATGATACAGTATGTCAAGGGACATACCACATCTTGATTTCTAGATATCTGTCACAAATTCTCATATAGAGGGTCCAAGATAACACAATTTCTGAAGACCAAGCCATATAATTGATTAGTATCACTTCGTTCCGCTGTCTCCAGGGTTACTCGAATATAGGATAGTCCGTCCAACCCTAAAATATTGTGAAAACGTCTCTCAAAACACTTGCAGAGTACTACTTACTATCATTTGTTTACCTATAACTAAAATACTCCTCACTAATACTACAAAAACAAATAATTGAGACGGAGGGATTACATGTTTCGCAATCTCGATCATATATTCTATCAATCAAAAACAAAATCACTAATACAACAATTATATGAACAAATCGCCGTAATTGAGTTGACCAAACACCAATCAATTACCGTTTCACAATTTCCAATCAAAACATCAACAACTACAATGACAAAACAACAATCAAAATTACTCAAAAACAATCAAATTAAACAAAATCGATAATTAAACTACCTTAGATGGAATACATCCGACATTAAGACAAGTACCACCAAGAGTACCACGCTTTTCGATGCAGGTAGTTTTAAGACCTAATTGAGCAGCTTTAATGGCGGCAACGTAACCTCCGGGCCCACCACCAACGACGACGACGTCATTTTCATCGGATCCAGACGCGAAACGACGAGTGAAGGAAGAGAGACATGGATTGTAGAGAAGGGTTTTAGCTAATGGGATTGATTTTCTTCGTGTTATGCACGCCATCGCCATTTTTTAGGCTTTGTTTGGGGAACAAGGAAGGTGTAGAATGGAGGGTTGATGTGTTGTGTTATTGAATTGAATTTTTATTTTTACAATTATAAAAGTATGGTGTGAAATAAAATGAGGATGATAAAGTGTTCATTTTTTGCGGCGGTAGGAGGACTTGGAGGGGTAGCCCATGTACGGGTGTGGGTCGACTATTGGAATTTGTCCAAACATATTTTATTTTGGGTTATTTAACATGCTAACCTTCTGCTTTTTCGAATCCTACCACATAGCCTTGTATTTTAGAAACACATATGTGATATCCTTCTAGTGCATTACTATGTATCACGGTAATCTTTAACTTTTATTAAATTATACTAGTATAGATTCCGCACAATTGTGCGATATATAGAGTTTTTATTTTTATTTTAGTTTATTATTTAAAAATTTTAAATTTCCACTTCTAAGTTGTGATTTTTTTTAATGAATTTGTTTTTTGTCACGAAACTAATAGTAAGTACGTGTCAAGTTATTCTCTATGGTAATAATTATTTTCATTACTGAAAAATTTAGTAATTTATAGTTTATAATTTAATACCAATTTTATTTTATTATAATGAAAAAATCATAATTTTNATAATTATAATTATATTAAGATTATATTTTAAGAAAAAAATAATAGTTTATTAAAAAAAATCAATTATGTCCTTATGATAATAGATGCATTTTCGAGGGAAAACTAAGAGAATTATTATTCTCTTAATAGTAAGGGGAAAAAACATAGTTATGAATTTTATTAAATGATTAGAGTTTAATTATAGGCATATATTCATTGAAAAGATAATAATAATGCAATAAATGAAAATTTACTTATTACCTTATTTAGTTAGATGCTTTTTGGAGGAAAAACTAAGAGAATTTTTATTCTCTTAGTAGTAAGGGGGATGTTAACTAGGTGAATTGGCGATGACAAGGTGTCGGAGGTTGATGACTAAACGATGACTCCCCTATACACCACCTATCATTACCAACTCATCCCCAAACTTTATTACCCACTACAATCACAGCCTCTGCCACAACCACCACTGTCACTACCGTCGGCGCCTCCTCTCCACGATCGCCAAACTTTCACCCCCACGCGTCGAAACACCAATCCCACCTTCGGCCCTTCAAACTTCTCCGTTATCCTTGCAATCTTCTCCCACTCCCCCTAAAAACACTAAATCTCGATTTTTTAGAGAGAGGAATGAGATTTCCCAGGTGGGACCGTGAGGATGAGGGGTTAGAATTGTGGTGCTTTTGGCGCGAGGAGTGGAGGAAAGGCACCAACTGTGGGGTGGTGAGACTCGTGGTTGTGACGTCCGACAACCGAAATAGTGGTGTGAGTAGATGATAGCTGGTGGTTGAGGGAGGGGTTGGTGGTGATGGTGGGAAAAGGTGAGGCTAGCTGTAGTCAACGCCCATTCGTCACCCACCCAACGCCACGCCATTGCTAACTCACCTACTTAACGACATTAATTGACGGAATATATAAAAGTTAAAGGTCACGGTGATAGAATATCATGTAGTAGAGGGTTGCTGTAATACTACCGTTTTCTGTACCTTTAGCTACTCTATCGAGTAGGACTTACTCTGTCGAGTAAGTTTATGCGTTTTAGAATCAGAGTCTGTTTGTTGGGTACTCGATCGAGTAAGCATGGAACTCGATCGAGTAAGGGCCACTCGATCGAATAACTCACTTACTCGATCGAGTAAGTCTGTTTTACGGGTTTTTTTAGTCGGGTTTTGTTAATAACGCGAGATTAGTTTATGATTACGGCCGACGGTTTCTTCATTAATCACAATT